>APFE030861726.1:357951-371042 GCA_000404065.3 Pinus taeda
ATGCAAGAGAATTCTCAAACACAAGATGATTCTAATGTAATCTAAGAACCAATCAAGTGCAAGTCGAGAAAATTGGGTGAGAGTTCCAAAGATCAAAAATAAAAACACTCAAAGGCGATTAACACTCATACACAATTTAGCAACCCCCGGCGAATGAGGGGGAAATTTGTTTGCAAAAACAAGAGCAAAAACATGCAAAATTGTGTAAAGACTAAGACAAACCTCCAAGTAATGACCAAAGGAAATCAAATTTAGAATTTCTCAAAAAAGAGACTCAAAACACCCATTTGATAAAAGCTTAAAGCAGGAATGCCAATGAAATTAGCCAAGATGAAAGCTTCTGACAGGTAACCAGTGGATCTGGGCAGCAAAAAAACTAATTAAAGACAAAATCTAAGAGGAAAAATGGAAAAATTGGAATTTTCTCAATTTTTGACAGGGTACGCAGGCGACCTGTTCAGACAGGTGCCGGCCCGCTCTGTGCACAAAGCTGCACTGCGTATAGGTAAGCACTGTGCTCAACTCAGAGGGTGCGTACTACTGGAAAAACCAAGAAAAACTAAAATCTAATTTAACCCTAAGCTAGCCACCCAAATACACAGTCAAACAACCAAAAACCAGAAAACAAATGACTTTTCTCAGATCAAAGTTTCACACAAAGGAAAAATCATTCACATCAATGGAGTTCCCCAGCGGAGTCGCCATTTTGTCATGCGGAAAGAGTCAATTTTGCAGACAAAACCAACCTCCCTAGAAGCTTAAGGCTTTCTAGTGACAAACAAGACAATTAAGAACAATCCTTCTCTAAATATGCATTCACCATATAAGAAATCAAGTGTTTAGATCCTACCTGTAGTCCAACGTTGTTGTAGTAGTCCAGCCTCGTCGATCCGGATGAGCTCCTCCTTCTCTCCGAAACCTGCATTCACTAACAATCAAACGATTAAATAGCACCTGAATATCTCATAAAATAAAACATATTTAACATACAGACCAAGGAGTATATGAAACAACTAATAAATAACAAATTGTTGAGAAGAATGGACTTATTTGTATTAATAGGAAACAAAAGAAACCATTACAACCTGAGCTTTGGTGTTGTGTAGGTCCCTCCCAGGGTCCAACAAGAGTTCTCCTTTACTTTGATAATCTCACCCACTGCCAAATGAAACAAGAAAGGATAGGAATCTCTCCTCACAAGCTTCTACAAGGAAGTCCTAATTTCAACAGCATCTACCCTTAGGAATATTTAGCTTTCAACCTCCCTCCTTCTGGCCCAATGCCTATATTTATAGTGCTCTAGAGGAAGTTAATCAGTTCCAACATCAATGGGATACTCCCTCTTTTGGATGGGGTAGCTCCTCTCTTGATGGGATAAGTTCCTCTTCCATAGGGATGCATGAACCATCTGGAGGCGCTCAATACACGTCAAACAATCTTCTAGAATTCTCTAGAAATGACCACAAGTAACTTTTTTAAGATGAAACTCGCGCCTTTTGACCTTTACAGGAGTACGCACCCACCCCTTTACATAAAGAGCGTACAAGTATGCAGGTATTGTGACCTTGGGTTGCGTACACGCAGGTAAGGTTGAGAGAAACTGCGTACCCAGAGAAAAATAGATTTTAAAAGACTTTCTCTCTTTCTTGAAGTTTGACATGGAGAGCAAAGGTATGAGACTTGCCAAGGAGGATAGTATGATAGTTGATGGAGCCATACTAACTGCAAATAGTCATGGTGACAAATTTTAGTGTAACAGTGTTGCTTTGCTATTTCCTGCTTTCCAATCTCAATGGAATTGTTCTGTTTATATATTTTGTAGTAATATAGTCGATTCTATTTATTGTTATTTCAGATCTGGTTATTTAGTTAAGCATTATGTTCCAAGATCATCTACTGTAAAGAGAATTGACTACTGCTATCGAACCTTTCATATTGAGATCATCTGCTTCTTATATTAAGAATTGTGCTTGATTGAGAATAAATCAGTTAAAAGAGGAATGAGTTATTACTACTATATTCTTGACTTATGATTGTTGTTACTTTGATGAATGTCTGATCTAGTTTCATTAGAGGATTGAGTTTTCTTTTAATTTATATTAGAATTTACTTGTTGCATCCATTTCCTCTTGTATTTGAAAGAACTATATTGCAATTTAGAAGCATTACTCTCTAATTTAAATGCCACATACTGTGTACACTATTGAAATAGAAATACTTGCTCAGATTGATAACTAATGTGAAGATAATTAGGATTTAAAAGGGCACCTTTCATCACTCAACATTTTGGCGCTGTTTCTGGGGAGAGTGTAGCCATTTCTAAGGAGTAGTGTACATCTGATGATTGTTGTTGAAGAAGAATTGGGTTTTGAAAATGGAAGGTAAGAACCTACATAATGAGGAAGTAAAATGCTTGCTCCCCTACCCACTTTTCAGCGCAATTACAGAGATCTGAAATAGGTATTTACCACTAGTCTGTTGGGAGAGAATTTGGTACTAAAAGAGAAAGGTAGGAACCTTCGTACAGAGCACATAAAATTCCTGCTCCCCTGCCCACTTTCCAGCAAAATTGTTAAGAACTTAGGGTAGAGGTAAATATTTGAATTGTGTGTATGACTAAGAAGGAAAATCTTGAAAATAATCCAATTTCCCTACCCAAACCTGATAGATCTAAGGGACCAGTGACCCTTGGACGATCAACTTTTATAGACAACATCGTAAAGAAAGCCGAATCTCAGCCATCAGTAGGTCCTAGAAAAGTTGCTGCTAGACAACCTCCTAGTTCCCTTCAGGCCATAGGCTCACCATGTGTAGCCTTCATCGAGGTCCACAACAAAATAGAAGAGACTGAGTAGAACTTTCAAGAAATTGAAAATTCTCACCCAATTTCTTTACAAGAAGGAAATTCTAGTAATGTTCGTGAAGGAGGAGGAGAAACTGGGGAAACAAAGGATCCAAGATCCCCTTAGGTAATAATTCAACCAGAAACACTCAGCATCCCAGATAGAGGGAGTGTTGTTAAGTTCATTCAAGAAGAAGCAGGGGAAACAGGGGAGCCAAGATCCCCCTAGGTAGTAGTTCAGCAAGGAACACTCATTATCCCAGACCTGGGGAGTGTTGTTAAACTCATTCCCACCCTTTCTAGTCATCCTAGGAATAACTCTCTAGAGATTCCAAAATGGTATTGGCACATATTTGATCAAATGGCCAACAACCCACAAGCACCTCAGACCTCCACGTTGTAGTATCCCATTGTTGACACAATAGTCAACGCACCCATGAAAGCCATCCCTCTCCAAAATATTCCTACCTTTCATGTGCTAACATCAGAGGACCCAGAAGCATTCTTGTTTGATTTTGATGTATTGTGTCGGGGGTATGATTATACCACCAACCCCCAAAAACTAAAATTGTTTCCCTCTACATTGAAAGGAGTAGCCTTGTGATGGTTTATGGGATTAGGTGGAGGCACAATAAATGATTGGGAACAAATGAAAACCTCTTTCTTAAAAAAATATTAGGACTATTAAAGATCTAGGGAATTGAAAGATGAAATATTCCAGATGGTAGCAAGACCAAGTGAAACATTAAAAGAATATGTGGAACAATTTCAATATCACCTCCAACAGTCTCCCTATGCAACTCTGCCTTTACCCAATAATGTGATGAAAACTACACTAATTAAAGGGATGAAAGAACAATGGGTAGAAACATTAAATACTATGGGTAAAGGTGATATATATCAATATAATTTGAATGAAATCATTAATTTGTGTATCAGGTGTTCAAGAGGAAGCACAAGAGTGAAGCCAGTGGAACGTGACATGATCACAAGGGACGACAAAATCTCTAGTGGAGGTATAACTCGCGTAGAAATTGGCAACTTGCTAGACGATTTCAAACCTGATATTTTAGGGACTCTAACAAGGTACTAATTGGACATTATGAAAGCCAAACAAAAGCAGGTAGAAGCAGAGCAGAACTTGACGATATTCTGTCCTAGATGCAGTAAGAAGCATAGTCACAAAGAGTGCCCGCTGGATATGGTGCAAACATGCACCATATGTATGAAATATCACAGTACAGAAAGTTGCCCATCACTCTTAGGACTAAAAGCAGTCTATAAGGAGGTAGAAGAAGATACAAAACCAATCTACCTGGTAAATTAGTGTCGCCAGTGGCAACCACGACAAACACGTATGCTGACTGATCCATCCTCTTTTTTTCAAATGCTGCAATATAATTCACAACAATACCCGGGAACAATGTGGCAGAACCAGCCATCCTTTTCCAATTGGTCACAACAACCATCTCCTATGACACCTTTGCCCAACCAATCAAATCAAAATAAAAATTGGCCAAATTCCTCCTACTTCCCGTCATTTTGGCAAAATAATGCATATCAATCCCAATGGCCACCCTCAACTTCACAGAACTAGAACTAGCCATCAAGCTAGCAGAGACCTAAAAATAAGCCAGCAGGAACAATGCCCCCACCTCAACCCACACTGTCAGCACCTTACACATTCCAACAGATCCCCGAGACCAACTTAAGACCACAACTCCTAGCCCAACACAACCCGAACCGTAAAAACAAACTGATTCAAACTGTACAAATTATTGAAGGACTAGAGCCAGAAATTGAGTTAAGGGAGTGCAACAACCTTCAATTAAGATCTGGGTGGATAATAGAATCAGAGGGGGATAAAAATGTTCAAATTGAAGATCTGTTACCTGTAGAAAAAGTACCACAAGAAGAGAACATGGTTAGATAGAAAACTCATGACCAAGCAACCACCTCTTCTCCACCATTCCTAGAAAGATTAATCATACCTCACCCAATTGAACATCCTGATTTCAATCTTCTGGGAGAATTGAAAAACTTTTGTATAAAAATACCACTCTATTCTATTCAAGAAATCCCAATTTATGCAAAAACTATTCAGGAATTATGTATGAAAAAACCAAAGAGGAAAAAAAAAACAAATCCAACTGTCCATGTAGTCGGTAACTTATCTGATTTACTATCAGGAAGAGAAACACTTGTAAAATATGAGGACCCAGGAAATCCTATAGTCACGATGCAAATAAATGGATGCTCCTTCCCAAATGACTTAGTTGATTTAGGAGCGGCAATCAATATTCTTACAACCACAACTTGTCAAAAGCTTGGCATTACATCCTTGGACCCAACCACAACCTTGTTGGAATTGGATGACCGATCGATAGTCAAACCAGAAGGCACATTACAGGATATAATGGTGTTTTTAGACTCTTTGGAATACCTTGCAGACTTTTTGATCATCAATCCTAGAAACCGACTTGATGGACAACCCTTAATTTTAGGTAGACTTTGGCTAGCAACTATGGATGCTTACATAAGCTATCAAATAGGCAACATGACTATAGCAAGAGGAAGCAATGTAAAGAAGTTAGCCTTATATCCTCCATCTCAGCCAAGTTTAACAATAATCAAAACCAAAAAACAACCTTTATCATATCTAATTGAAAACATTAGATCACCACTAACCATAGAAGATGCTCTTGAATTTAAAGATCAAATAGAAGATGACATCATTAACACCTACATTAACCAACCAGATTCCGGATCCCATCTAAAATATCACATGATTGAAGCAGCATTCGATAGCGAAATAGAGGAAAGTCCCCTAAAGGATATTAATAACCAATCAATACCAACCACCTCTATTTATAACAGCAAAACCATAGAAATTGAGACAAGAAAAACTTTGAATATTAACATAAACCTGACTGCTGACCAAGAGTAGAAGCTTGTTCAACTCTTGAGAAAATATAAAGAGGCCTTTGCATGGGATTACCTGGACATGAAAGATTGATCCCAAATTATGCACACAACACATTTATATAGAGAAGGATACTAGGCCCATTTGAAAACCTCAACAGAGGTTAAATCCTCATCTTAAAGATATTGTTAAAGCTGAACTACAAAAATTGCTAGATGTAAACTTTATCTACTGAATATCTGATAGCAAATGGGTCTCTCCATTAGTAGTGGTGCTGAAAAAGAATGGAAAGTGGCATATATGTGTTGACTATAGAGAGCTTAATAAAGCAACCTAAAAAGACCATTTTCCCCTTCCGTTCATTGACCAGGTCTTGGATACATTAATAGGAAAAAAATTCTTTTCTTTCCTAGATGGCTTCAACGGATACAACCAAATTCAGATTGCCCTTGAATATCAAGATAAGACTACCGTTACCTGCCCTTGGGGAACATTTTCTTACAGGGTCCTACCTTTTGGGCTATGCAATGCACCTACCACATTTCAAAGGGCTATACTGAGTATCTTTTCATATCTAATAAATGAAGGGATCGAGTACATGGATGACTTTACACCTTACGGAGATGACTTCGAGCTAGCATTACAAACATTAGAGTAAGTGTTGCAAAGATGAATTGTCACCAGACTTTGTTCAAGCAATGAAAAATGCCACATGATGATGACCGAGGGCCTCATCCTGGATCACTATATCTCAGCTATTGGAATCCAGGTAGATCCAGCAAAAATTCAGATAATTCTTTTAATACACAACCCTTCCACACAAACAGAGGTATGCAATTTTTTGGGATTTTCTGGTTATTATAGAAGGTTTATAAAGATTTTTTCTCAAACTGCTGCACCGTTATATGCACTAACAGGAAATATTGATTTCATTTGGAAAGATAAATGTGACAGCACTTTCGAAGATTTAAAACGACTTGTGTCAAGAGCCCTAGTATTAAGGGGCCTAAACTGGGATTTGCCATTCCATATTTCATCCAACACTTCAAACACTGCTATAGGAGTAGTTCTCGGTCAGGAAGAAGATAAAAAGCCATATGCAATATACTATATTAGCAAAAATCTATCTCCTGGTGAATTAAATTATATTGTTACTGAAAAAGAATTCTTGGCTGTAATTTATGCTATCAATAAATTCAGACATTATATAATAGGATACCCTGTGGCTTTATACACTGACCACTCTGCTATTAAATATCTAGCCAATAAACCAGTTACAAATGGAAGAGTGACAAGATGGTTGATTCTTTTGTAGGAATTTGATATAACAATTAAATATCGACCAGGAAAAGAAAATCCAGTAGCAGACTTCATTTCACGAATGCCAAAGACAGATGACTCCGCAGCAGTAGAAGACTAGTTTCTAGATGAAAATTTAGTTGCTGTAACAGTGAAGACATTGTGGTACGCAGATGCTGCAAATTATTTGGCAGTTGGAAAATTACCCAACCACCTTACGCATAACGAAAGAAAAAAAATAGTACAGCGCAGCACGCGATTCTCTTGGATCGGGGGCTATTTATTTCATACATGAGCTTATATGCACATTAGAAGTTGTGTCAAGGAAGATGAATTTTTTGACATTCTGAAAGCATTACATGATGGGCCATGTGGCGGACATTTTTCAGATCATAGAACTAGTCACAAAGTTTTACAGATGAGCTATTATTGGCCCACCATTTTTAAAGATGCGAAGAAGTTTGTCCAAGCATGTAACAGTTGCCAGAGAATGGGATGCCTCAGGCAGTCAGATGAGATGCCCCTGCACCCACAGATAGTCATTGAAGCTTTTGAGCGATGGCTATTAGACTTCATTGGTCTAATAAACCCATCCTCTAATCAAAAGACATATATATTAGTTGCAACAGAGTATGTGACTAAATGGGTGGAGGCAGAGGCACCACCAAGGGCAACAGAGGATTTGGTAATCCACTTTATTTTCCAACTATTCGTACAATATGGCTTGCCTAGAGAAGTAATTACGGATGGAGAGCCACAATTCATAGGCCATAATTTCACTGCAACATTAAAGAATTATCATATCATGCACAAGATCACGACTCCATACCACCCACAGGAAAATGGCCAGGTAGAAAGAACAAATAAAGTGATCAAAGAAATACTCACAAAGACAGTTGCATCACATCGACATGATTGGGCTACCCGATTTCCAAAAGCCCTGTGGGAATATGGTACGACATGGAGAAATACCATGGGATATTCCCCATACCAATTAGTGTTTGGAAAAGAACATATCTTCCCAATTGAATTTGAAATCTAGACATTGAGGATAGCTCAGGAGCTAGGCTTGGATTTAAATGAGGCACAAATTAATAGGCTACATCAAATCAATGAATTGGATGAAATCCAGCTATTAGCTCTTCAGCACGCTGCACTTTTTTTTTTTTTTTAAAGAAATAGGATTATGTATTTTCTATGCAGGGAGGAAAGAAGTGAGTGGAAATGTAATGGTGCAGGTGTGGAATGGAGAGATAGGAGGATTAATGGTGGCGGGGAGGTCCACAGGTCTTCGAAACAAATTTCTAGCCCTCTTGTCACGCGAAATGAGTCGAGGTTTCTAACAAGATCGACCTTCCTAGTATCTAAAGATATCTAGTGACAAGCAAGCCAATCAAAAACTATCTTTCTCTAAAAATGCAATTAAAAACAAAGGAAAACAAGTGTTTTAGGCCTACCTTGGGTCCAATGAAAGTTTGTAGAAGCCTCGCTCCCTCACTCCAAATGAGCTTCCTTGAAGCGTAAGTCTGCAAACATGAAACAAGCAAACAAATTAAATAGCACCTAAAAAGCCAATATCATAAAGCATATTCATCATAATGATCAAGGAGATTATGAAACAAACCACATAAGACAATTTGTTGAGAAAAATGAATCTGATTGTATTAATTCAAATGAAAGAAGAACTACAACCTGTGCCTTGACGCTGTACAAGCTCCTCCCAGGGTCCACAAGAAGTCTCCTCTACTTTGACAAGCTTCACTCACTCCCCAATGAAGCCAAAAAGGTATGTGATCTCTCCTCTTAAGCTCAAATAGGAAGTCTTGATTTCACTAGCATTTACCCTCAAAAGTTCAGCTTCTAACCTCCCTAGCCACTGACCCAATGCCTAAATTTATAGTTGCAATGGAGGGAAGTTACTAGGTCCTCCTTCAAAGGGATAAAGCCTCCTTCAAAGGGATAGCTCCTCCTATCAAGGGATTAGCTCCTTCTCTTTTGGGATGCATGAACCACCTTGGAGCGAACAATCCACGTCAAAATCCTTTTAGAAACATCTAGAATTAACTCAAAAGTGAGTTTTTAAGGATAAACTTGCGCCTTTTTGACTTTTACAGGGGTACGCACCCACCCCTTTACAGACAGAGCATGCAGGTACGCAGGTATTATGAACAAAGGGTGCGGGTTCGCAGGTAAAAGTAGGAGAAAGTGCAGAACCAGAGTAATATTGATTTTCAATGTCTTTCTCTCATTTGCAAAGCTTGACATGAAGAGCTAAGGTCTGAGACTTGCTTAGGAGGCTATTATAAGTGATGATAGACCCATACTGACTGCAAATAATCAAGGTGACGATATTTTTGTGTAACAGATTGCCCCCTAAAGTGCGAAGTCTGTAGTAGATGAGGATTTCATTTATCATTTAAGAAGATTGAAGTACTTTATCATTTCGAGGATCATCTTGCGGAGAGCCCGATTGGAACCTATAAAAACATTGAAATGAAAAATATATATATATGAGATCATATCATCGCTGAGGTAGGCATTCCCATACTCAGATCAAAACTAACTAGAAAACTAACTACTGCTCTGATATATGAATGATCTTGTAATACATCATAAGTATAGACACATGTAGACACAGTATGGACGTAGCCATCTATTTATGAATAGTCTACAACATAATGAATACAAAATTCTTCGCAACCTGGATGGTGGAAACTAGATCCAGGGTCTTCATTTCTACTTCTCGAAACAGTATGATTCTATCCATGCGAATGAATGTGTCGAAGTCGAACATGGTAGAAACCACTTGATTACCAGTCAATGATGTAAACTGTTAACAAGTGTGAGAGAAACCACCAATAATGATAATGGCTCTCAAAGTACTCAGTACAATCCATGAGATGTGATTAGATGTGTCGATGTCGAACATGTCACGGAATCCTTCGATCGAAGGTCAATGATGCAACCTATCGTCGAAGACGAGAAACCTGCCATTGAGGCATGCAGATCCCAAGGTACTGGCGATTTCTAGATCATATTTCTAAATAAAGAGCTGAAGTCAATAGAAAGTGATCCATCGTAGGCAAGCCTATGACACGAAATCATATATCAAATTTGAAGAAATTTAGTTGCAAGGATTGACTCAGGGATGGTCAAGATGGATGACAGATATTTTTGCAGACGAATGGCTTATTCGCACTGACCTCTTGAACACATAATGACACAGAAGATGGTTTGGTGATGATTGACCCAAAGTTAATACCCAGAAACCCGCTGAATACTTTCAATGTGGTTTGATCAACTGTTAGGCAAAAGATTTCCTCTGGTGAATGAAAGTGTCGTGTTCAAGAGTGGTTACAAAGTATGACAAACAGGTTCATTTTGCTCTCTTTTCCCCCACCATTTCTGGCAAGTACCTCTTTATTTTTTTACAAGCTTGAGGAGGATAACATATGCTTGATTATAAGCTCATCCTTCGGATGAGTCAAACTTAGTTTAAATTCAAACCCTAAGAAGGAGTGGTCCATTCCTATTTGTAATTGAACAGGTCCTTTACTGTCGAAATTTAACGAGTCCAGTATAGGAGAAACTCGGTGTTTTTTATTTTTAGAGAGTTTGAAAAAACTTAAGAAGACTCCTGGGTTGACTTTTTCGTAAATTTGTGTCTCCCAAGCCCGAAAAAGTATAAAATAATACTTGAGAGAATTGCTTGATCTTTTACGACCAAGGAGTACTTTTCGTAATTAGTGCCTCTGATCCGAAAAAGTAAAAAAGCAATCAACGACACGTCATTTTATGACCAATATCGAATTCGAAATGAAAAAAACCCGGCAATATTTTTGTGTTTTTACGGTCAGAAAAGGGCTGTAAGAGGACCGTCTTTTTAGTTCCATTTTAACGAGCTTAAAAAGAAAAACTCATCAATATTTTCATGTTTTAGGAGTCAGAAAAGAGATTAAAGGTGACTCTACTGTTTTTTCGTTGAAAATGACCGATTTCACATGAAAAATCCATTATCTTGAACAAAAACTCAAACATTACTCATACATGTTTGAAAATGGGTAAAAATGTCACAAAAAACACCTCTTGAAAGTGAAACATAAACAAATTTAGGATTTATTTACCCAGAAAACTTATAAAAAGGACTTTTTACCATTCATTTTTACCATTTGAGATTTGGGTGAGAAAAAAAGGCTTTTGACCAGAAACTTCCCATGAAGATTGCGGAAAATCCGTCCGTCGGAATCAAACGCTGTCTCCTCTAGGTAATCCAAATCATCCTACTCTTCATTTTTGCCCGTTTGAAATTGTTTTTTAAGGTTTAATTTTTGTTTTTAGGAGGTTTTTAGGTTTTAAAACCTGCACGGGGGTCCGCAGGTTTACCACAGGGGACGTGCGTACCCCGCGCAAAGGTTTTTAAAACCTAACTAACTCAAAAATTACCCAATGAAATAAATTTAATGCATTCTAACTCGCCTTTTTACTTGATTGTAGGATAAACATCATGCTTGATTGGCGAGAATGAGAGCATGAGGATGTGGACCTCGCCGCGATGAATCATCAACCTTCGATCGAGGCATTATAGGCATGTGGCTTATACAAATTCTGGGCCATACCTAGCATGAGGGCCCAGGTGGACTTTTTGCAGTGGCTGGTTGATAGATGGAGTATACAGGACCAATGCTTCTTTATTGGTGGGCACCAGCTCAAAATTGAGCCAGCTGATATATACTTTTTGACTGGTTTTCCCAGGAGGGGTGAACATTTGACTCTATTTGGGCCTAGTTTAGGTGGCCAGTCTGTCGAGAGCCTCCGACTAGAGTTCTGCAATGTCCAAAACAGGGACAAAGGGATAGATATCAAAACCATATCCCGTCCTAAACTCATGGTTATTGGGTTTACAGTTACCAGACTCTGTAGTAGTGTATCGCTACACATTGCCACCAGATCCCAGATGCGAATGGCATTCGATTGCTTTTGAGGCACCATTTTCAACTGTGTGATGTTGTGCTGGCCAATGTAAAGGGCCAACTGACCAGGGCCAAAAACAGACAATTAAAGACTTTTGGGTATGGTGCTATAGTTGTGAGTTATGGTCTGGAGAGGGTTCCAATGTTGATCCCACAATACCTCACTGTTGGAGCTGGGCTTCCTCGAGAGCCCAAACTGATGCGATGGGTTGCAGTTATGGCCCGTCATCCTAATGAGGAGATCGAGGTCGTTCGGTTCAAACCTGAGTATTTCCAATGGTTGGAGAACTAGGTTTTTGCTATCTAGGACTTTCCTTATGCTAGGGTTGATTTTCGTGGGGACCCAGACATGGCTCTTTCGCTAGGAGAGCAATGGGATGATGCAGGTAAAATCATTTTCAACATTTTCCTGATTTAATTTTTTGTTGTTTTTATATCGTCCCAAAACTGATAGTAAAAGTTCCAAATGAAGATGTGGGCCCACGGCGACCAGCCTCTCTCCGGCCTTACGAGAGGAAACAACCAATTGCACTGGCTCCAGCCCCACAAGACGAATCAGTAGAGACTTTGGCCGAGTTGGAGAGCCATTTAGAGCGTCCGACAGGGGACATGCCCGATACCAGTATAGATGATATCCCTCGTCGACTTCAGCGTTATGTGATTGGGGTCCTAGGACCTTTTGGGAGGTTCCTTTGTAAGGTGGCCCATGCAGTGGTTTCTTATCGAGATCATCACCAGTGATGGGATGATCGCCTATTGTAGTCACATATGACATTTTTGCTTTTTGTACTTATCATTTTTGTCGATCATAAGGTGTTTTTTCAACCTATGATCGAGGACGATGTATTATTTTGACATACTCCTATATATATGATATCATTATTACTAGCTTATCTTGTTAAACATGTTATGGAATGTTCTTTAAATTTACTGGTATGATTATTGCACATGTCTACTTAACATTTGAGAAGCAATTGCATCTGCTAATGTATTTAAAGATCTTGGAATATGCTGATATTCAATATAGTCAAATTCACGTTCCAAGAGACGCACTCTC
>APFE030861726.1:385522-396525 GCA_000404065.3 Pinus taeda
GCTGAGGTCTGAGACTTGCTTAGGAGGCTGGTATAGGTGGTGATAGACCCATACTGACTGCAAATAATCAAGGTGACGATGTTTTTGTATAACAGTTGGGCTAAAGCATTTAAATTAATCATCAATTGATATCATGGATGCACTGATCATGGAGGGTCAATGGAGGAAGAGTCAAATTAAACATACAAAACCAGTCCTTATGCATTTGTATAGCTCAGGTTTTGAGAATGGGCATGCATAAACATATATGTGTGTGTGTGTGATTGAATACAAGTATTCTAGTGGCAAGGCCTGGGGATGACATGTCCCAAGGGGTCCTTGTGGAAGATTGGTATTGGCCCGACTATATTCCCCTTCACATGATTTGATGAAGGAGGACGACATGGCCCATAGTGCGAAACCAAGAGGTTTGTTTTAATTAGTAGTGGGATTGATTATGATGGCAATAATTAAGATAAGTTGGATGACACACCACCCTGGAAGTTTGGCCATTGGCTAGAGTGGTTCCCACCGCACAGGCTTGGCCAATAGCTCAGGCCCAAAAAAAAATTGGGCACACATAAGTAACTGACTGGGATGGCATTAGTAGGATGATATTGGGGGCACTTAGTCCCAGTAGTTTTATCACTCGATGAGAGGTGATCTACTCACCATGTTGATTCAACAAGCAAACACCTAGTCACTCATGTTAGAGTTAGGATTCATAGGATACAGGCAAACCTGACCATCATGTTATTGGTGGAGAAGAGGGCCAACATGCCAAGTCCACCCAGAGGTAAAACCAGAGTGGCCAAGGAGAGCGTTGGGATAATGCACTAGGGTGATGTGACCAGGATGATGTGACTCGACAATCTCGTCATTGAGGAGCATAAAGGTAATAGTCATATGGAGTCGTCAGGGTGAAGGCTGATGGGTGACATGTCCTGAAGGAACCCACCCAAATGGATAAAATCGTAGCATTGAGAGAGTGTTGGGATGGTTTATAATGCCATGTCATGGAATCACCATATTTTGGAGCAACCAAAAGTCAGGGATGTGTGGAAGTATGGCCTACCACTCCACGTGTCCCGAAGGCACAAAGAGGACTCAGGTTGGGAATCACCACGATAATTAAATGGGCTGACATAGAGGGTGCACAGGTGTCACAGGACTAGGTCCCTAGGCTATTGTGGCATTCCTTTCCAGAGTTAAGAGGGAGAGCGGGGTCTTGTCAGTTCGTAGGGACCACTCCTCAGATATTGGATAGTGGGGATTCATGTAGATTTATGACATGAATGACTTGCAACAAGCCACCCACCCATGATGATAGCAAGGAAGAGGTGGAGAGTCGTGCAATGATTGTAGGTCATTAGATGGGCAGATATAATGAGGACCATCAGATGGAGGCACTGGAACCATGGGACACAACACTGCTTATGTCATCCATCTTCCATATTAATGTTTGGGCAAGCTAGCCTGATGTAATCCAGAGATCGAAAGCATAAATGATATAGGTCATAAATTAGAAATAATTTTAAAGTAGAGTAGGATATGATGTTATGTGGGACTTGAGCGTTGATCGATGATGGAGGATCACTGCCAAGGATCTGATAGTGGGTGCACCTCCTTTTTGAGGGTGACGTCAGTAGGGAGAGTACCCACCATTGACACCATTGACCTATATTTTATGATTGATGACATAGATCACATCACATTGCCCCCTACTTGTGATGCCAGTGAAGGGTCACCCACCACCCTACACAAGCCAAAGATCCGCCTTGGATTAATCCTGGTCACTGGAATTGCAATTCACAATGGGGTTTGTTAGGTTGGAGATGTGGCCAATCACCATTGGCACAAGGAATTAAATGAAATAGTGGGTCCATTCCATGTGGCAGCATAACATGGGATAAGCCCAGAGTTCATATGAAAATATATCCATAGTTATACTAATATAGATATTATATATGTGTGTGTGCGCATAAAGAGCATTACCGAGAGGAGGGAAAGAGGCCTAATTATAAAGTATTTAGAATAATTAATATGTATACATATATAACCAAGGAAATAAATATAAGGATACAAAAAAGCATAATGTATACTAATAGTTACAAAAGGAAATGGGCTAAAGGTGACAACCATCCCATTGGGAAGTTAAGGCAAGGTGGGTTGTTACACATACCTAAGCAAATAATTTGCAATTTTGGTTAGGAAGTAAAACCCTTGAAAATTATATTGAAAAACAAATACTAAAAACACTGAGTAAATGTGGTTTTACCTATAATAGCTCACAACCTAGTGCATTACCCTTCGTATTATTAGCAAGAAAGTGGAGGAATTTAGATAGTGGAACATTAAAAATAAAAATAATCCAAACTATGGTAAAATGAACCTAGGAGACTACCTCAACCCTCAAACAAAAAATGCTTCGTGCATCCCCAATAGTGGCCACAGAGGGATATTGAAGAATAACTCCAAAACCATAATACATTCCTTAGAAGAAAGACAAGAGGCTAAAAGATAATGGCATTGACAAAACAAAACTAGAAATATATACAATACTCAAGAATAGATAGAAATGCCGAAATAAGAAGTCGTACCACTGAATTATCACTGAGAAGCTTGTGGCCAGCCTCCTGCAACAAAACTAGAGGCATTTGTTAGTTGAATGGCAGACATGCAACCACTGAAAACAGAAAAATGATAGTAGGGTAGTTACTATAACCCCTTGCCAACTGATCTACACCATCCATCCTGAGATAAAATTTAGAGTGTAGAAGGTGCCAATGTGTCCAAACTTTGCGTGGATGGTAGCAACCTCTATTGATAGGACTATATTGTCAACAATTGGAATGAAAGATCCAGAATCCATGAAAACGTTATAACATTAATACACCCTTAGTTGAACATTCATGGGTTCTTTTAGAAACCAAAATATATATGAATAAACAACATGTGGAGTGTGGAATAATGTATTAAAAAAAAGTAGTGAGTCATGAATAAAAATATATGTAGTGCTTGTGGCATGCATCAAAAGGATTGATGCATGTAATCATATGTGCTATCACAATTATATATATATAAAACAATGGAATTTATAAAAACCAAGTGATCGAGGTGACAAACAATCAAAATTTTAATCAAATATATAATACACTTAGCATATTCTAAGGGAAACAAAGTAAGAGATTCTTATTCTATAATATAGAAAAAAGGGAAAGAGAAAAAAAGAAAATTATTAAATGGAAATAAATGGAACCTTGTTACAAGGAAAATATTTATATGTCTTGGAAATAAAAGAAAGAGTTTGAAAAATCAAATATTTATATGTCTTGGAAATAAAAGAAAGAGTTTGAAAAATCAATAGTTGAAACATAGCACTAAGAAAGTAATTTAGATCTTTTAGAAGGAAAAAAATCCATTCATGCCACTCGTTTACCTTTAAGTAATTAGTTACTTTTTGATTTAAATGTGGATGTGACAAGTATTCCCAATCCAAAGTGTAAAGGAAAAAAATGTGTTAGATGCAGCGTATTACAAAAAATAACAAAATTTAAGGAAAATAAAAATAAAAATAAAAATGTTAAATGTGAAGTGAAATATGCCGTAAATCTTGGGCTTCTCCAAATATAAAAATGAATCATGTGGGTTTTCAATAAATGATGTCGTGGTTCGAAATTTGAGATCTCAGAGATTAATTAAAATGCTTACAAAGTCAAAAAAATCAATGTTCAGACCCTAGATGGCATGTTAGCAAGGATTGGATAGTTCACACATGTTATGAGAATTCAAACACACATGGATGGTGTTACGTTAAAGATGCAAAGATATGGTAATGTAGGGCCATGATAGGTAAATGAGTTAGTGATATATGACTGGGAGTTGTAGAGTTTAGGCTACCAACATGGCATCCAAACGTGAGAGTTGAGAGAAATGCTAAGAAAAATGACAATCGTTCGATTAAACAAAGGAGGGTTGCCAATCTAGTTTGATTGGATTGATTATGGGCCATGGATTTTATAGAAGAAATTTTTCGAGCCATGGATTGAACAGGTAAGTCTTTTGTGATTGTCAATATGGGAAGTCCAAAGTCGATATGGTTGAGAAAAAGGTATGGAAAAAACATGTGTTTGTAGGAAGTTGGATGTAGATGAAATATGAGGCTTCTAATAGAATTTTGGGAATTTTCCACAAGTTTGTATAGCAAGTTCACATATCAAACATACATATGAGAAAGAAAGTTTTGGGGACTTTTGCTATATTATTAATATTATGAGAATGACTAAAAGACATTTTGTTAAGGCTTCTCTACTATGTGTTCTTTTTTTCTTCCATTCTACCTTGGTATACTTCTATCCATGGTCTATTTAAATCATAATTGTGAATAAAATGAATGCAACAAGAAATTTGTCATAAATAAAGTGATAATAAGCCTTTTATCGATGGAAACCATTCACTACTTTTGATGTGATGAGTTGGTAGTCTTAGTCTAGGTATAAGGAATGCATAATTAGTTATCCTATCTTAACATAAAATTTCGTTTCAAGGCATAAAAAAGAGAATTAATTCTTACAGTCAAAGAGAATTAGAAATGCATCCAAATTCATTCAAACCACCTAGTTAAAAAGGCTCAAAAGACAACTCATCAATCTTACCCCAAAAGGTTAAAATGAAACATTAGAAATTAAAGACATAGTGAAGAACATCTGAAAATGTAGAGGAAAACGAACATCGAAAATGAAAAACCCCTTCATAAATAAAATACCAATAAATATTTAACCATTAACCCCATAAGTAGTAAAAAAAATAGTAGTTTCATAGTAGTAGTAGAGGATTAAGCATTAAAACTAAAGAAATTGGTAGGGGGTTGTCAAGAAATTTAATTTCTTAAAATTCTTACATTCAAATGTCAATATAGGGTTGTAATTTTAGAAACACCAACATTGTATGTGCAAACCTAGTATGTAAATTAGTCTCGAGCTATTAAAGAAATTTTACAATCTCATGCTTCTAAGTCATGCACTATAAATACAAACGAATTAAAATGAAAATTAAAATAATATAAATTTTAATTTAGTCATTCAACCTATGTTTCTAAGAGAATTTTATGGGAAACAATCACAATCCTTTGTTTGTCATCAAGGACAGCAAATGGTTCTATGATTACTAGAGAAGCACTTTCATTCTTCAACCTTCAATTGCTAACATCTGTAGGGGGTTCTCGTGATTTGCAATTGAAAGATAAAATTCAATTAGAAAAAAAGTAAAATGTTATTGTTCTAGGGGCCTCTTAAGTCAATGTAAGTCATCATACATAATAAGTAAATATTAGTAACAAATGGGAAATATATGAGGTAAAGTGAATGTTTCGTTGGAGTAACTCCAACCACATCTCTTATGCATAAATACACACTAAGACTAATAAAAATTTGGTTGGAATCCCTTCCCGAAATTATGTTCTCATGGTGTAGCTTGTTCTTGGCTGCATATGAAGGCATTGCCTTCAATAATGACATAGGTTTGTTGACTCATTAGGCTCATGTTTACAAGAGTATTTTATAGGCTCCGATCATAATCCTTTGTTTGGTATCAAAGGCATCAAACAGTTCTATGGTTCCTTGAGAATCAATTTTTTTATTCAATGCTCAACACCTAACCTTTAGGGAATTCACACTTTCTAATTTAAAAATAAAATTCAATTAGGAAGGAATTAAATTGTTATAAAGATATATTGGATCACTAAACTTTGTTTTCAACAACATTTTTAGATAGTAATTTTAGTATAAAATGAGTCAAATAATTTTATGATCCTTAATAAATATTTTCATGTTTTAATTTCAATGCCCTCACTTCTCTATATAAATAATAATAATAATAATAATAAAAAACTACACTTTCACATAAAAACATATAAAAATTCACAAATTTAAATTATAATAAATTAAAATATAATCTACATAAATAACAATAGAAATATATCTAAAGAGCTAGTTTAAGCGAAAAGTAAATGAATGTCCAATGCAAACATAATAAAGACCTTGCCTACTAATTTGAATGGCAAAGGAAACTACACTACAAGTAATTTTCTGTATAATAAAACTCAAAACAACATCATTAATATTAAAATAATAATACACGGACTCACATTATAGTTATGAAGAATGTATGTATACAGTTAACAATGATCCATATACACTTTGCCATCATATTATAGTACACACCAACATATAATCTTCATATTGAACCGATTGAAAAACTCAATACACAGACTTGACTATGACCATCCACCATTGGCTATTGGCTCTACGTTCCCTTTCTTTTACAAATGTACATATAGTTTATATAAGATAGGGGAGGGCACATTGGGCTATGACTAGCTCCATATACATAGACTCGTTAACTATTTACACACCAAAAATAAAGTCGTTGACAAATATGATTTGTTGACATGGGTAACCACTTGTTTGTCATGGGGATATTTTCATGACCTAGCATGCATGAAAATATCCACGCCACTTGCCAAAACCCTGGAATTTCTCGACTTGTTCAACTATTACTATTTGTATGCATGTACCACCTATGTTTGATTGGGATGTTGAATGCGAGTCAATGTTTTCCTTATCCAACAGCCTAGTGATTCAACCAACCCTAATCCATCTCGTGCCACTGAGCAATAAATTCGATGTGGTATATTTTCCCCCCGACGTGAACATATATGACAACAAATAATTTGAGTTACCACATTTATACTATGGTTATAGGATACAAATAATTTGGGTTATCACATCTATACTATGCTTATAGGATTTGATACTTTTTGGTAGAGAAATCATACTTTAGCTCAAATAATTTATTAAAAATAATAGTAAAACATTAAAGTAAACATCGTTATACCTCTCATTAGCATGTCATGACTACAATACTAGTGATTGTGAGTATAAGGAAATGATAATAAGGGGAGTATAAAAGGAAAAATAACCAAGGTTGACCTGAGTAAAGTTCTCAAGATAAAAGTTTTAGGTTTTTTTTTTTAATGAAATAGGTTGTTGTTGTGTCCATAATAATAATTGGAAAAATTATCATAGAAATATTCTTTTTTTTTACTGAATAAAAATAAAATAGGTTGTTGTCGTGGCCATAACAATACTATATTGTTAGAAAAAAATATTTTTAGAAATACATGCTATATTAGTATGGAAAATTATCCTTTGTGATATACATAATATCACCAAAGAAAGTTATCTTTAGTGAAACATGCCATATTATGATGACAAATTATTTTTAACAATCTCTTCTATGTCATAAAATATAATTACCTTATGTGATACATGTTGTATGCCACATAATATTTTATTTGTATGATATACAAAAATTCCAAGATCTTCTCATAAAAATTCTCTTAGGTTACACTTTCAAATTAACTTATTCCTAGCACCATCAAGTCACCATTTATTGTGTGAGTTAAGGTTCCACTAAAGAGTTGAGTAACCAAAGAATTAAAGTACAACAACATTCTTATGTTATAGGTAAATATCCATGCTTCACATGATTAAAGCATATAAAAAACATAGTCCATGTTTCTAATGCTATAAGAAATGCATCATTTTAATATTTAATTAAGCAATATTCTCCAATTTAATGATAAATTTTCTAGATAAAAGAAGATGTTTACAAAAACATTAGATTGGACTTCTCTTACTAACTAATTTATAAGAATGAAGATTAGTACACCTCTCAACAGATTCAAGATCTCTTTTGTAGGCATGTATAAAATTTAACTTCCCAATACCATCGAAAACAAATATTAGAAGTCTTCAACATTTCAAATAGAAAACACTAACAATATGCACTGTCATAACAATTCAGTAAGATGTGTAAGTAAGGACTTAACTATTCTTGAAATATGCAAATTAAGAAATCAAGACACCAATTGAGGCCAAGAAATTTTCTACTAAATGTTAGGCTTTATTTCACTTGATCTTTTGACGCTAAGCCACCCCCTAGATAAGCTAATGATGCAACTAGGTTGAAGAGGTATTGCAAGAAGAGCTTGTGACAAATATTTAACTTATTCAAGGGAGAGTTTCTTAACCATATATGTTTATGTAATTATTTCTAAAGATAGATCAACTATCTAGCACCCATAATATCTATACATATAACAAAAATTGATCCTGTCTCTTTGTTCAAAGGTCCCTCATATGTATTCTACCTCCAATTCTCTTTAGCACATCTATTTAGAAAATCATGTATGATATCTTTAATATCCAATAAATATTTCATTATTTTCACAATTGACATTAATATAGATGGAGTAGCTATCTAACACCCATAATATCTGTAAAACATAGCTAAAGTTACACATTGGTATCTACTCCAATACAAAACTTCTAGGTTCTTGGCTATTAGAGTTCAGTCTCCTTCCTCGAGAATTTGTTTTCCTTCTAATTGAATGCTCTACCTTCTCCTATTTAAGTTCCTTCAATCAATGCAAAAGAGTCATTTTCCGTCAATTTGAATAAGCTTCCAAGCATAAGGGAGGCCAACTCTCATGGATTTTAGGGAACACATTTCGAAGGAAGTAAGAAATGGTGGCTAAGTTGAGGTTAAGATTTTCTCTACTCTCAATATTCCCAAGGTTTGATTATTAGAATTAGCTCCCAAAAAGGTAAAGGTTAAAATAACAAGCTTAGTAGAAACATAATATATTGGGTTTCCCTAGAACCCTTTACATTTTCCCACATATAGTACTTTAGCTTCTTTAGGTGATCCTACCTTAGTTAGCCATGGGATGTTATTAAATCTACAAAAATAAAGTATTTACATGTGTTCCAACTACTACAGCCACCATAGAATTTGTTACTCGCGGTGCTAATTAAAACATGATAATAAATCATCAATGCTGAAAATAAAACATTAAAGAAATATATACTTAATTGTAAAATGTTCAAGTGAGCCGAAGCACACATTACACAATCCACTATACATTGTCTAACTATCACATAGAATCAAGTTACATGGCTTCAATAACAACATTTTAGGTTATTCACTCCATTGAATAAGTTTCCATCTTCTTTAAACTCCCCATCTTTCTCCAAAATCTCCTCTTTCAATCAAGCTCTCAATATTAGTCTATAACTTTAGATTGCACCGCAACTTTCCATCTTCTTTTATTATTACATAAATCCCAATACACTAATTTTTTATGCCAATAAAATTTCCTAAGAAAAAAATAACCATCTTACTAACATAATAATAAATTGATAATTAAATATATATACATATTTTTTTAGCTCATGTATATTATATAAAATCTATATAATAACACATAATAATTATAGGAAAAAAATCAAACTCCAAATCAATCTCCTTGCCCTCTTCTATCTTATCTTGTCAAATGGTATATTCATCCCACTCACAATACATGCATAGCATCTTTCCTTGAAACCACCTAACTATAGCAAAATCCAACGACAAAAAATTAAATATCGAAAGTTCTAAAATTAAATATATACTATCATGCGTTAAAACTACCTAATAATATAACAAAATCCAATGGCACAACAAATTAAATATCCCAAGTTCTGAAAATTTTCCGAAGTTCTAAAAATTGATGAAAACTAATAAAAGGCATTGTTTCACAAAAGTGTTCCATCATACTTAGAATTTCCACCGAATTACGTCTCAAAAATTGAATAGCTTTCTTAGCTTGTCCCATCATGGACCTATCACTCTCTTTTCATCCTCCACATCCTTGAATCGTGTATTAGCAATTTGTAGCCTTAATTAACGGTTGACATTTCATTTTCAAGAATTTTCCATTTCAATAATTTATGTAGTGTAATCATGACGTTGAAAGAGCTTTTCATTTTGACCGGACTCTCACTAGCCAGTGCTAAGCACTTCGAAAAATGTCAATATGACTTGCAGGAAAATTTAACGTGATAGATTTTTGTTAAGTTGATATATTTGAAGGTTATTAATAAAACGGTTGAGATATTTCAAGGTTACTAATAAAAGATTATCATTTGACATTTTCTAATCAAGTTTATAAATTATTTCAAAGTTCTAATTAAATTTAAAATGTTTATGGTTTTTAAGATAAAAATTTGACTTATCATTTGATTAGTTATTAAGAAAATTTGAAATTGTTTACTCATTGTTTTTTTTCCCTTATTTAAATATCTATGGTGTTTAGTGCGATATCAAATTATTAATTTAAATATGTAGAAAAAAAAAAAAAATAAAAAATCTTATTAAAAATATTGGAAAAAAAAGTTACATGAAAGAATAAAAATATTGTTTAAACTCTTCTATTTTTAACATCTTTCTTTCCTTCTCTCTTTTATATATGAGTAAAAAGAAATTGAAAATAAAAATATCTCTGTATTCAAGCTTATATACTCCATAATGAATTAAACAAAGTCTTTGAATATAAATCATATAAGAGAATTTTTGACGAACCAACAAATACAATTCAACATAAAAACCAAATGATAAATAAAAATATCATAATTTTTTTTAAAAACCGCCCAAAAATAAATAAAAACTCACACACAAAACAACCCGAACCACCAAACCACCTGAACTTGATTGGTCATTTTGAATATCGAACCAAACCTAAGTGCAGCCTTCTAAGATATGTACTCAATGTATAGGGCTGATATGTTCCCAAATCATATTACGTCAACTCTGATATAGGTTTTGTTCACACATGTCGACTCTAGCCTTTCGATATAAATCAGGAGTCGTGCATATCTTAAAATGTATTGGTCATTTTGAATATCGAACCAAACCTAAGTGCAACCTTCTAAGATATGTACTCAATGTATAGGGCTGATATGTTCCCAAATCATATTACGTCAACTCTGATATAGGTTTTGTTCACACATGTCGACTCTAGCCTTTCGATATAAATCATGAGTCGTGCATATCTTAAAATGTATTTCAATTATCGTCAATATATGTATGGATATTCAATTACATATCAATTATTTAAAATGTATTGAATATTCACATATATA
>APFE030861726.1:407658-452293 GCA_000404065.3 Pinus taeda
GTTAGAAGCTGAACTTTTGAGGGTAAATGCTAGTCAAATCAAGACTTCCTATTTGAGCTTAAGAGGAGAGATCACATACCTTTTGGGCTTCATTGGGGAGTGAGTGAAGCTTGTCAAAGTAGAGGAGACTTCTTGTTGGACCCTGGGAGGAGCTTGTACAGCGTCAAGGCAAAGGTTGTAAAGTTCTTCTCTTTTGAATTAATACAATCAAGCTCATTTTTCTCAACAAGTATCTCATGTTATTTGTTTCATGGACTCCTTGACTTTCATGTTAAATATGTTTTATAATACTGGTTATTCAGGTGCTATTTAATCGTTTGCCTTGTTTGTGTTTACAGGTTTGCGACAAAGGAACTTACTTGGATCAAAGGAGCGAAGGCATCCCCAAACTTGCGTTGGACATGAGGTAGGCCTTAAACACATTTGTTTGCCATTATTTCTAAAAGCACATTTAGAGAAAGATAGTGTCTGGTTGGTTTGCTTGTCATTAGGTCTTCTTTAGATTCTAGGAAGGTCTATCTTGTCCACAAGATCGACTCATTCCACGTGACACTGTGCATGAGTGCTTCCCCAGTGGGGATCTTGTTCTGGAGTAAACACCAAAAAAGGAGTTTTGTTCTGGGAGGGGATTTTAATTTCCAGATGTTCGCCCACCAGTTTAAAATCTTCGGCTTTTTGTTCTCAATCAGAACTAGGTATCCTTCCTTTTGGGTATAAAAACCGTGATCTGCCTTATCCCACATAAGTTCATATGTTCCTTCTTTGATACGAATATGTGACTCACTTAATGCATTAGTGAAGTCCTTCCAGATTTGATTCCATTCCGAAGGCAGGTTTAGTTGTGTTGTTGTTTTCCATGCTTGCGAAAATATGGAAGTATTCCCTTGGTCTGCAATGTGGCCTATGACCTTAATGTTCTACAGCTCCAGTATTTAGATGAGCTCGCGTGGGAGATAACACCTCCCGCCCCCTCCTGTCCAAGGATCCATACCAATTCGAGCCCTGGATCCGTCGTTTATTCTCCAAGTTAAGTGACTCCGGATGAGAGGCAGAGAAGACAATAACGCTTTCCATACAGTAGATATACCTGTTATGTTCCATCCAGGTAATTAGATCCAATCCATGAGGTGTTGCGGCCAAATGTACTTGTGGTACGAGATAGTTGTCCAAAGATTTTTCTTTGTGAGCAGAGTCCATCCCAATTTCGCGGCCAGGGTGTGTGAAAAATGAGTGAGGTTCTTCAAGCCCCATCATCCCCACTTCTTTGGCAGTGAGATGCTATCCCAACTTATCTAAGCAAAAACGCTTTTATCATGTTTCCTGTTCCAGAGATATCTACAGCAAATTTGCCTGAGGCGAGCGAGGATGCCTCTGGGAATCCAGGCTAAGGCCATCCAGAAGACAGGAGTGGCTTCCAAAACTAATTTAATGAGTACTAACCTCCCTGCTCTTGATAGGAAGCGATGGCTCCAGTGAGATATCCGATTTTCAAATTTTGTGATTAGCCAAATCTAATCCGCAATCTTATGTCCCGTCGGTTTGATCCAGTAACCCAAATATTTGAACCCCTGTTCCAATGGACGAGGATTATATGGGAAATGTTGTACTACCAGTTCGAATTCTTGTGCGGATGTAAAGACCTGGGAGATAGGTGATTTTGAGTGGTTGGCCATCATGCCAGTTGCCTTGGAGAAAGAGGAAAGAATCTTGTCAAAAGCAGTTGAGTCCCTTATGCTTCCATCCAAAAATATGATAACATCATCTACAAATAGGAGGTGTGTTAAGAAACACTGGTCCGTGATATTTAAACCTGTTAATCTGCCATTCTGTTTTTCATAATTGATGAGTCTGCTCAGCCCTTCCATAACAAGAAGGAAAAGAAGCGGGGAGAGAGAACATCCCTGTTTGAGACCCCTTTCAGCATGAAAAAAAGGGGTGGCAGAGCCATTAATGATTAGATTGAAGGTGGGAGAGGTGATACATGCCATTATCTAGTTAGTGAAAGGCAAAGGAAAGCCCAGATGGATAAGCAACATTTTGATATAAGTCCAGTCCACCCGATCGAATGCCTTCACCAGGTCTATCTTAAGAATGATGTTTTTCAAATGACAAGCTCAGATGGAATGTAGGCTTCTTGTGTAGAACCAATCACTTCATGTATTTGGCGATCTTCTAGAAAAGAAAATTTTTCAAGGAGGATGCACCGGGAAAGAATGGGTCTGATACGATTGGCAATGATCTTCGAAATAATCTTGTAGAGACACTTGCAGAGAGAAATGGGGTGGAATTCATAAAACGAGCTAGGGGAATCATTCTTGGGTATGAGAGCTATAAAGGTGGCATTGATAGAATTGTACATCCATCCTGTTGAGCGGCATTCCTCTATGACCTGGAGCAGGTCCACTGCCATAAAGTCATAGAACGTCGTATAGAACTCAATAGGCCACCCATCTGGTCCCAGGCTTTTATCCTTTTTGAACCACTTTAGTATCCTTTCCAGTTCCTCCAGAGTAACTGGCGCGTTTAGTTCATTTGCTTCTTCTACTCCTACATACCAGGGGAAGAGACCAGCCACATGAATAATGTCTACCAGGTTGACATCTTGAGGTGCTCTGAAAAGATTCTGAAAGTGTGATGTACCCAATCTAGAAAGCTTTTGGAAATTGTCTGCCGATTCACCGTTGGGAAGGGGTAGCTTCCAGATCGTATTGGAGACCTTCCTTCCTTTTGCGTAATTCTAGAAGAATCTAGTATTGTCATCTCCTTCCTTCAACCAAACAGCCCTACTCTTCAATCTCCATACCTCCTCTCTTTCCTTTAGAATCTTGTCTTTTTGGATCTCTAGCTCTATCACTCTGTTTTTCCCTTCTGCTGAGGAGAAACCAAGATTCTTTTCATCCAACAGAGTTTCCAGCTTTGATTCTATGTCCAGAATCTTCTGATCCTCTTTGACCTTCTTCTCTTTGGCCCAGGTCTTGGTAATTTGTTTAAGCTTCTAAAGATTGTGACAGAATCCTTCTGCAGTTGTCCTATGATTCGATATAGGATGGGACACCCAGTAATCTTTGATCAGTTTAATATATTCCTCGTCTTGTAACCAAATATGATTGAATTTAAAAGGAGCCCTTGGCTTTACTTCAGGTCCCAAAATTTCTAGATATATAGGGGAATGATCGGATTTCCCCCTTGCGCCTACCCATTGTCTCTATCTGGATAGCTTTTGGAGAAGGGGGATCTTGATGAAGAATCTGTCAAGTCTCCTAGCCAGGGCAGCCTCTCCCGTCCTCCGCTTCCTCCAAGTAGGCATCGACTTGTTCATGGGAATATCAGCCAAATGGTGCAGTTCCAGGATGTCTCTGAATAAATTGGACAAGGGATCTATCTGAGCGAGCGAACCCCAGGATTCCCCATAACCAATTGAGAAGTTAAGGTCACCCCCTATGATTAGCTGGTCAACAGATGTCAGGTTTGAGCCCAGAAAATGTTGCCAGAAATCCTCCCTCCTCTGGCATGGGCCATATACATTAATGACCCTCAAGGTCTCCCCTAACTCAGCCGAGAATAAATCCATGCCAATGAATCCCACACCCCCCCAGGTAGCAGAAACGTTAATTTTCCGAGGGTTATAGCTAATGGCTAATCCTCCATCCCTACCAATGGCATCCAGTGCTTGGTGATGCCATCCAGGTCGTAGGCCTGCGAGGGTGTGTTCAATGTCTTCAGCCTTCCTAAGGTCTCTTGTAGCAAAAGGATATCAATAGTATCGCTCTCAATCAACCTCCGCATGGCTAGTTTCTTTGAGGTACTAGCCAGATCTCTGCAGTTAAAGGAGAGGCACTTCATGGAGGAACCCCTATATCAGATTTTAATGTTGTATAAATAAACATCAAATTTCTTTTACATAAGTTATTAGTACCTTCCATCTATGGCATGGACTATTAGGAATCGAATATTACCATTAACATCACTCCTTCCTCAAATTAACCTATAGTTTTAAGCCATATTTCAAAAAATAGTGTTTCTCAACCCATCTAATAGATGCATTGATTTTCCTAACCAATAGGATTCTTGGTCATCTTATTTGGCCTCTTTATGATAAAATCTCTATAATTTATTAGTTCAAAGGATTTAAATCATTATTTTTTCCGTTACTCAAAGTAATGTCAATGAAGTAATGTAATGATTACTTTATTATCATTAATTTTATGTAATGTTTGGTTTCATAATACATATCTTCACTTGTCACTTAAGCCACACCACATGACAGTTTTCATGTTGACCAACCATCACTACCCCTACATCACTGATTTTCATAACAATACAACATCTACTACCTGTGAATAGTAATTCATCAACGAGACACGAATCAACCTAAATTCGAAGTTATTTCATGATTCTACTCATTCCTTTGCTCCCTACAATAACTCTAGATTTGAGCCTCTTTTTGTGATTCTCCAATTAAATGACTAACCAGAAATATCTAGTGTACTTGATGGTTCAGAATATATATAGAATGAAAAAGGGTTTGACAAGCAGAGCAAGGTATTGATATGTGGACTTTGAGCTATCATGTGGAGATTATAGGTTAAGAATTTTTTATTATTGTAGTTTGAGTCGCCAACAAGTTTTTAAGTCATCTTATCACAAATGGAAAAGTAAGGATTTGACTTCATCTCTGGTTCTAGGATGGGGTAACGAGTACCTATCTCTTCTCCTGCTCTTGGGTATGGAATTGCTTCACCAACTACTCCTAAGAGTGCATCAATTTCCTTTGTTCCCTCCACCTTCACTTATGTCTATCACCATTGCTACCATAATACCCTAATACAATCCTGCATAATATAAATGAGGAATTTGGTGACATTCCTCTTTAATGCTAAGTCCTAGCATCTTAGTGCTATTCTTTTAATGAAATTGTTATTTTACTTGCAATGAAACTTGTATTTAAAGAATTATTTTTATGTTCTACTTACTAGTATTGCATATACAAGTTTTTGATAGGGGATTGCACTCATAAGTATAAATTGGTTTGCTTTCTCTTTAGAAATCTTAGAGGAAAGATATATCACATACTCATTTCTTAAAAAGCTCCTAGCCTTGGCGAGGGACCTGTTCTAGAGAAATAGGGAAAGGAATTCCTAGGTATGACCTACAATTTTTACAACATGGTATTGAAATTAAAAATCCATCAAATCCAACCATATATTTCTCTAGGATGATTTCAAAACTAGTTAAAAGTTTCACACTACAATTGTTAAATTTAAAGCAAAAAATTAATTCCTTCTTTTTACAAATATTTTTTTGTAGGGTTATTCAGGGTTCAAAAAAGAAATAATCAGTGTCATAAGGGAAATGTTTGTCATGTTATTTCTTTGAGAGAAATAAGACACTTACTATAAGTGGTTCTCAGAGAAGTTGAAAACTTAAGGAATATATCCCACCATTGCAATTCTTGATGAGCCGAGTTGATTTGTAAGCTTCTCCTTGGTTATCAATCCTACATACCACTAATGTTCCTTAGACTAGTGAAAGTATTGATCATCGCCCATTGAATATAATTCATCTACTTTCCTTTTATACACTCTCCACTATAATCTAATAGGTCCACCCCATGCAATAACCTACACTAATAGGTTAGCCATTCCATTACATTACAAGAATGGTTCTAGTTTAATTGTATGAATCTTTCCACATTCCAATGGGTTTCATGCTATTGATATTTTAAACAAGGCTCAAAGAAAAGCACACAAGTCTTATAAGTCTACTATTTATCTATGGATTAAAAACATCAAGTTGCAATGTTATCCCTTGAAGAATTTTATTCAATTGTAGGCCTATCCATTGAGTAAGAACATCTAGTTGAGTAGTTATTAACGAAATAAGTATCTCAACGAAATAAAAACATAGAATGTAGAGATCGTATGTTATTGTAATGTAAATGAGGAATAAATGTGTCCAACAAGCCTAATATATAACCTAAAAATGGCTTTAAAAACATAAACATTGATTATGGAGAGGGACATCTAGGCCTTTCATTCCTTCCCAAGAATCAGCAGTTCTATGCACCAAGCTTGCATGTGGTACATGTGTCCACCTCACCTTATTCTTCAAGTTAGCATCTATGTGTAACTCTCCCCAAGTGTGTCGATCGAATCCAAAATATTAATTCAGCTATACAGGATATAACAACTTATTTCTTCACTCCCAAGGCTTCAGTAGTAAGTGACATTCTTTTTCTCCATGTACACAATATATTATTGTATTCAGATTGAGGATAATATCACTACATTCACATATATGCATACTCTAGGAAGGGAGTGCAATTTTACATCTATGTGTTACCCATGAAAGAGTTCAGTACATACATAATCCACCCTTTCACTATTATAAAATTCATAATGCCAATATTTAGAAAAGAAATTCCATCACACCACCCTTAAGCTAAGACCCTACTCTAATTTTATCCAAAGATTTTTTAGGCTACTCCATCGCTACCTAGTGATTCCTGCAATGGTGGTGGTGGAGGTCAACAAAATCTTAGTGGATAGAATTAATAAATTTCCTCAAATGGTTGCATTCGTTAATGAATTTCCTAAAATAGTTTCATTCGTGGTGGAATACATCACCCTAAGTCTTGAAGCCTTTGCAAACTTGCATGAATTTTCTACTATGACATTTTTAATTGCCTTCGACTTGGATTTTATGGTGGAATTACACAAACGATAACTTATATATCAAACTAGATTTTCTTTTTGTTGTCTCTCATACACGTTGGGTTATAGAAAGAGAAACAAGTGGTAGGGTCACGTGTTATGGATCTGATATGAAAATATATGACAATGCAAATAAACCCAAGAATGATAAGATCTGAATATATATAGAAATGCTTCTCTATTGATCAAACCTTTATGGTAGGGCAACACCATACATTCACTCCTTAAGGAAGGAGAACACTCCACAAGCCATATGCTTGTTCATACAATATTCCTTGACATCGACCAATGTGGAGTCTAGCCTTTATATAAGCCTCATATATATAACACCATGGGTCACTACCATGGTTCCCTCAATACCATCTATATAATACCACGGGCTTATTACATTATTGCTAACTACTTGTGGTCCCTTACATGATACGGATTAACCACCTTATTTATTACTATTTCCCATTCCATTATTATTCCATTAGGTATCTCCCTTTGTACCCCATATTATTCCCCCTAGGTATACTACATTCCATCCCCCTTAACATGTTTCGTCCTCGAAACATGGTAAGAACACAAATAATAAGATCTACTCAAAAGAGTAGTCCACTGGTACCATGCACGTGCATCTAGCCATCCAAGAGAAAGGTGAACCCTTGATCCAACCGGTACCTCGCTCAATTGAGATGGAAGTTGACCAAGGCAGTTCTTCTATGTTGATGTGTAGTAGGTGGATAGCTGCTCCTCTCTATCTATCTTGTGGGGGTTGTTGTCCTTGTGGCTAATTCATTGCCATCTTGTTGGTTTTTTTCTTCTAGGGTGATGTGGGTGGTGATATGCTGAAGTTTTAATCAACAGTGGAGCTTGAGTGGTATCTGGTACATGTTGTGGTGCCTACTATTGTTTCTTATCTTTCAATATCACTTCAACCACTAAGTCCTCATCTTATGTATCAGTACATGTAACCTTTTCTGCTTCAACCTCTGTTTGTGTTTGATTGTCGATCATCAAAGGCTCATCGTCTGATGTGTAAGTGTCATTAGATATTTGTGCTACTACTCCTTAGTCTCTGTTTGTGGCTTAACAAAAATATCTTGCAATGTAATTTTCTTCTTTTTATACCAGAGCTTCAAGAATTTCTTCTGCACATTAATATCGATAGTACCCACAGATTCCATCAAAGGATATCCCAAAACAACATCCATGTTATCCATATCTGAAATATAAAAATCACCATGCAACGCATACATATCCATAGAAAGCTTCAAATCCTTATAAACTTGAACATCCTCATCATCAACCTTTGTGTTTTCAATGTGCTTGGCTGGAACTTGCAATTTTTTTACCAAATTAACATTGATAAAATTATTCTTGCGGCTAGGATTTATAGACACAATCATGTTCTCCTTCTGAATCAATCTATGAACCTACAATAAGGAGACACCCGTAGAAAATAACCCCTTACGTGTCTCATTCTCCTTTTCTCTAGCATGAGACCATATGTCTAAAAGGACTCTTTCAAATTCTGCATCTGAAAGTTTGGGCAACTGCTTGCTAAAGTGAGAACCACCATTTAGCAGCCTCAACTTTGAAACTAAGCGACACTAAACTCTACCAAGGTGTCCCATATGTGAACTTTTGTCTCTATATGAATTCTTCAATAGTAGGGCTATCATCTTTCCCTATAAAATTAAGATCCGCCATGAAGAGTGTTTTGAAAAAAATTCACTTGCTTGGCGAAAATTTGAAATGGCCACAATTTTGTCAATATTGCTCAGAATCCCTATTATGACCTATTTTCAAAAATGGAACAACCATTCTGCATCTTCTTATATGGTAGAAATCCTGATCTAGGCACTGAAATTTCCGATTCACACTGCAATTGTCCCGTTGTCACAAAAAGATTGCCGAAAAATAGTTGATTTTAAATCAGCGATATCTCCCTCATCCAGACTTCGATTCGACTGATTTTTTTTTTGAAATTGGGTATTTTTTCACAAAAAATCCAAATATGCAATTAGATTCTATATATTTGCACTAGAAGGTATATATCTATGCTTCAAACTCATCGTCCCGAAAAAAAAGTCTACAACCCAACTAATTTTTAAATCAGCAATATCTCCCTCATTCGGACTCCTATTCGGCCGATTTTTTTTTCAATCGGGTATTTTTTCACAAAAAATACATATCTACAATTAAATTTTGAATATTTGCCCCCAAATAATACAGATCTGATCTACAAATTTGCCTCCCAGAAAAATGTATGCAACACCACTGATTTTTAGATCAGTGACATCTCCTTCATCCAGACTTTGATTTGGCCGATTTTTTTTTGAACTTGGGTATTTTTTCACAAAAAATCTAGATTTGCAATTAGATTTTGCATTTTTTTCCCCAAAATGTACATATCTGATCTGCAAACTCACCACCCCAGAAAGTTCCTGCAAAAAAAAAAAATATATCTACACTTTTGCCCAAGAAAGTGCTTCAATACCATTTGTTATAGATCTGATATGAAAATGTAAGATAATGCAAATATACCCAGAAATAATATGAAATGCTTCTTTATTAATTGAACCCTTAAGATAGGGCAACACCATACATTCACTCCTTAAGGAAGGAGAACACTCCACAAGCCATAGGCATGTTCATACAATATTCCTTAACATCTCTGAATGTGGAGTCTCTAGCCTGCATATAGGCCTCATACATACAATACCATGGGTCATTACCATGGTTCCCTCAATACCATCTATCTAATACCATGGGCTTATTACATTGTTGCTAACTACTTGTGGTCCCTTACATGATACAGGTTAACAACCTTATTTATTACTATTGCCCATCCCATTATTATTCCATTGGGTACCTCTCTTTGTACCCCATATTATACCCCATAGGTATACTACATCACGGGTCCAAAAAATCATAAAAGTGGTAATATCATGGTTCCACATGGTGAGACATGGTGATTTATATTTAATTTAAATAGACGTCATTGCATGCATTACACTTGTTTTAGGAAAATAGTCTAAGAGGATATTGCAGTGTTTGTGATGTCACTTATATGTAAGCTCTCTATGGGTTCTTGTTGCTTCCTCCTTGTTTCATTAACTATGGAACTAGAATGAGCTTTGGATCTTGAACTAAAATGAATGTCATGGAGCTATAACACTCAAAGAGGATCTGGTGATATTTATTAACATCCTTAAAGTTATATCTTCCCTTCCAATTTTATTTTCTTTCTTATTTTTCTATTTGCAAGATGGATGAATATAAGTAGCACCACTACATAGACTATGTTCATACAATTTCTAGATCATTCTACACACTGTAGTTTTCTCATATATCCAAATAAAATATTGGAAAGAGCATTCCAAGCATAGCACCAATTGTAGCCAATAAGAGGGGGTAAATTTCGTATATATAAAACATATTTATACTTCCCCCATTAATGGAAAAAAAGAAGAATGATTGTTTAGAACAATTGAAAAAAAACTGAGGAAAGTCATCTGCATGAGGTATGAAAATCTCTCGGATTAGATTTTTTCTCTAAAAATTTTCTTCCTAGTAATTTTATGGAAAATCATAATCATATGGTGGATAGAAGCATCCTTTATCTTCTTGGGAATAATGTGTGGTTGACATTAATACCCTATAGTTATTGAACATGCCTATGCGAACCTGTTTGTATTAATGACTTGTTCGTCAAATAATGACTTTGTTTTGTTTTTATTTGTCTCAGGAAATAAGTTTATTGAAGAAGAAAATTTTTGCAATAGAGTATCCTTGATGCTTAAAAGATATCTAATAGACCTACAGAGTTATAGTTCCTTTAAATGAGTAGGTTGGGAATATGACTCCAATTAATTTCAAGTTTGATTTCTATTTAATTGTATTCCATTGTTAACAGATGAATTGTATATTTGATATTTTAAATTCCTTGATAAAGGAGTTTTTATAACAACCATTGTCTAACAAAATGGTGAAAAAGACAACTTGTTGTTCAATTTTTACTCTAGATGTCAAAATAATCTGGAGCTTGTACAAAATAATGCACAATTGGTTAAGGTCTACAAATTGTCAGCCTTACATTCAAAATTTTGTTACTTCCAATGGTAGTTTGTCTTAGACATAATTTGACTCCACAGGTGTTTAATAAGTTACTTGTCCTTTTACAATATTTTTGTATTAATAGAGAAAACATAAGGTTTGTGGCCAAGAACATTAACCAAATGACATTTTCCGTGTTCTTGTTTTGACAAATGCACACATTTGATTTGTAAGCTTCCAACATGGAGCCTCAGAGGGAAAAAAACATTCTCAAATGCTTTATTGTAGCAATGTTTCCTCTTGACAGTTGAACCTGCTTATGCATCATCATCATCAAATGTCTACTATGTACATAGATAAGATAATGGAACTTGAGGTAAGTGTTGATAAAGATATTATATTAGATTTTTTTATGGCATTGATAATGATGGTGAAGTTTTCTTAAGGGCTTATATTTTTGTGCAGCAAAAAGTTACAGAATTGTCATGGGAATTAGAAAGCATGCAAGAAACAATAAATAAGGTACATCAAATGCTAATTCTCAGAATTCAAATGATGCATCAATTGGTTTACCTATCTTGTGCATAAATGTAACAAGAACGTTCTTTCACAAGAACCCAAAGAAACTACTATGGGTTTACTGCAGCCATTCCATTGACCAATTTGGGTTTATACTCAAGGAGTGATTATATACTAAGTTGTGATTGTAATTAACTTTCATGCAGGTAATCTAAATACTTGGCCCGTAACTAATCCTATATATTATTGTATCATATTGATTTCAATGTAAAGATGGTCACATGTATCAACTTTACACTAATTTGAAACATATATCCTCTTGATGTCAACATAAAGATGATCACCGTATTAGATTTAAACTAAATTGTTTATCCATTCTCTTCATGACAATGAATTTTTTTAAAATCAAACCTGAGTTTCACACAACAATTTTTTTTGAGGTGATCAACTTGCCATTTCTAAAGCGACATGGAGGAGGCTTGGAATGGATACAAAATGCACTCTTCGTTGCTTTTTCATGATAATGATGCATCAATTACATCTCTTCCTTTTGAATAATTGATTAAAAAGGTTAATGCAATTACTCAGTTGTTTCCAACTCTGCATACTTTCTCATAATAACATTGTAATGCAACTCTTTCCAAACTAGGAGTATTTACATAGTATCTAATCATGCATATTCCTATGTGATCAATATCAAATATTAAGACCTTATATAAAAATGATATAACAATCTCAATTGTTGGTTCAGTTATAGTTATAGTTGCTAGATTTTTTACTATATATCAACAATCTCAAGGGGTTCCATTTATTTCCTAGATAATTAGATATAAATTGTGTCTCGATACACTTTTTTCATTAAATGTACAATTTTATCCTTAATATGAACAACCTCCTATTCTATCATAGCTACTTTTGCAAGGAACTCTAATATCTCCATTGAAAGATACAATGGAAGTTGAGGAAAAGAACCACAATTTTAAACTAAAATCTAGATCCAATAGAATACAAATTCCTATTTTCAGTGATGAGAGCATCAAGATCAAATCCTCATCCTAGGCCTTTTGGTATTTTCATTCATGGGTATTCCTTGGCTTAGATGAAGATGAAATTGGATAGTCTGATACTAAAGTAATTTCTTTACATCTCTAAGGAGAAAATCTTATTTTGGGAGGGAGGTTATTGTTACTAACCTAGATAGAAATTGGCTTCCTCAATTTACATAGAAATATCTCCCTCTCTCTTTATCTATATGTATGTCCTAATAATCAGACAATACTAAGGTGAGCTCATTCGATTTCCTTGGTTGGTGCTTTTTTTCTTGATGGTTGACCATGGTCTACTACCATTGGTTTTCATAATAAGAGAATCTTTGTGACAATGTGATGTTGGACCATGGTTGACCCTCGTTGATTTTCATATTAAGACAAACTAAGGCACAATGTGACATTGGACCATTGTTGACTATTGATGACTATGATTGGAAACCCACGGGATGTTGATGAACATTGTCACAGCATGGTCATCCATGGTCAACAATGGTCTAACGTCACAATGTGACAAAGATTGTCTCAATATGAAAACAACCATGGTCAACCATTGTCCAACATCGCATTGTCAGAAAGGGTTTCTCAATATGAAAATCAATCATGGTCAACTATTGTCCAATGTTGCATTGTGACAAAGATTTTGTCAACATGAAAATCAATCGTGGTCAACCATGGTCACCAACATTTGTTTTAGGGTTTATAATATTTATCTTAGGGTTTATATACCTTGGCTTTATAATATTTATTTTTGGGTTTAATATTATTCTTAAGTTTTATAATATTAACCCTAGGGTTTAATATAAATCCCTTGGGTTTGTAATCATGGTCAACCATGCACAACCATGATCCATTGTCACATTGTGACAAATATTGTCTCAATATGAAAATCAACCATGGTCAAATGTCGTATTGTGACACAGATTATCTCAATATGAAAATCAACCATGGTAAAATAAGACCAACCATATTTATTTTAGGGTTTAGTGTATTTATCATAGGTTTTATATATCGTGGGTTCATAATATTAATCCCTTAGGTTCAATATTACTCCTTTAGGTTTATAATCCCTTGGGTTTTAATATTAATCCCTTGAGTTTATTATTCCCTTTGGTTTATAATATTAATCTATTGGCTTTATTAATATAAGGGCTCATTTTCATAGGGTGTAATATTATTCGTAGGGTTTATAATATAGATCCTTTGGCTTAATATATATCCCTTGCATTTATAATAATGGTCAACTGAGTTCCAATGTCACATTTTGACAAATATTTCCTCAATACGAAAATCAACCATGGTCCAACATCGAAATGTGACAAGGATTGCCTCGATATGAAAATAAACTATGGACAACCATGGTCAACCATGGACAATAATGCACAACCACATTAACAATGGACAACCATGGACAACCACGGACAACCATGGCCAACCATGGATAACCATGGCCAACCATGGTAATCCATGGACAACCATGGTCAACCATGGTCAATCATGGTCAACGATGGTCGAAGGTCGCATTGTGACCAAGATTGTCGCGATATGAAAATAAATTATGGTCTAACATCACATTGTAACAAAGATTGTCTTGATATGAAAATGAATCATAGTCAAGCACAGTCCAACGTCGCATTATGACACAGATTTTTTAATATGGAAACCAACCATAGTCACCATGTTTATTTTAGAGTTTATATATCTTGGGTTTATAATTTCTATCCTTTGGGTTTATTAATATAAGGGTTCATATTCCTAGGGTTTAATATTATTCACTTAGGTTTTTTGTCCCTTGGGTTCTTAGTATTAATCCCTACGGTTTTTTATTTCATTGGGTTTATAATATCTATCATGGTCAACTATGGTCAACCATGTTTTATGAATTCAATCATGGTCAGCCATATTTTATAAAATCAATCATGGTCAACCATGATTTATCTTGGTGAACCATGGTCCAATGTCTAATTGTGGCAATGGTTGTGTCAATATGAGAATCAATCATTGTCTCAACCATGGCTCAAGGTCGCATTATGACAAACATTGTCTCAATATGATAATCATGGTTAGCTATGGTCAATCATGGCCAAGCTTTGTAAACCATGTTCAACCATGTTTTATAAAATAAAACATGGTCATCCATGGTCAATCATGGCCAACCATGATCGAACATCACTTTGTGACAAAGATTCTATTTATATAAAAATAAATCATGGTTAAGCACAGTCAACCATGGTCCAACATCATATTGAGACAAGGATTGTCACAATATGAATACCAACCATGGTTAACCATGGTCAACCATGTTTACTTTAGTATTTATAATATTTATCTTAGGGTTTAGATGCCTTGGGTTTATAATTTTTATCCATTATGTTTATTATCCCCCCGAGTTTATAATATGAATCCCTTGGTTTTATTAATCTAAGGGTTTATATTCCTAGGGTTTAATATTATTCACTTAAGTTTATAGTCCCTTGGGTTCTTAGAATTAATCCCTAGGATTTATTATTCCCTTGGGTTTATACTATCTATCATGCCCATCCATGGTGAACCATGTTTTATAAATTCATCATCGTCAACCATATTTTATAAAATCAATCTTGGTCAACCATGGTTCAACATCGCATTGTGACAATGTTTGTCTCAATTTTAAAAACCAATCATTGTCTCAACCATGATCCAACGTCGCATTATAATAATGATGTTCAACGATGGTAAACCATGGTCAACCATGTTCAGCCATTTTTAAAAAAATCAAACATGGTCTTCCATGGTCAATCATGGCCAACAATGGTGGACCATCACATTGTGACAAAGATTTTCTTGATATTAAAATCAACCATGGTTAAGCATGGTCAACCATGTCCCAAAATCACATTGTGAGAAGGATTGTCGCAATACGAAAATAAACCATGGTCAACCATGTTTATTTTAGTGTTTAACATTATTCCCTTCAGTTTAATATTATTCCCTTGGGTTCATAATCCCTTGGGGTTTTAATATTAATCCTTTTGGTTTATTATTAACTTGGTTTTATAATTTTTATCCTTTGGGTTTAGGATTCACTTGGGTTTATAATATCAATCCATTGGGTTTATTAATCTAAGGGTTCATATTCCAAGGGTTTAATATTATTCACTTAGGTTTATAGTCCCTTGGGTTTTTAGTATTAATCCCGTGGGTTTTTTATTTCATTGGGTTTATAATATCTATCATGGTCAACTATGGTCCACCATGCTTTATCATGGTCAAGATTGGTCCAGCATTGCATTGTGACAACGATTGTGTCAATATGAAAATAATTCATTGTCTCAACCATGGTCCAATGTCACATTATTACAAACATTATCTCAATATGATAATGATGGCTAGATTTGGTCAACGATGATCAATCATGGTCAACCTTGGTCAATCATGTTTAACCATGTTTTATAAAATAAAACATCATTATCCATGGTCAATTATGTTCAACCATGGTCGAACATCACATTGTGATGAAGATCATCTTTATGTGAAAATAAACCATGGTTAAGCATGGTCAACCATGGTCCAATGTCACATTGTGAGAATGGTTGTCTCAATATGAAAACGAACCATGGTCAACTGTGTTTATTTTAGTGTTTATAGTATGTATCTTAGGGTTTATATACCTTGGTTTTATAATTTGTATCCCTTAGGTTTATTATTCCCTTGAGTTTATAATATGAATCTCTTGGGTTTATTAATCTAAGGGTTCATATTGTTAGGGTTTAATATTATGCACTTAGGTTTATAGTCCCTTAGGTTTTTAGTATTAATCGCTAAGGTTTATTATGCCTTTGGGTTTATAATATCTATCATGGCCAACCATGGTCAACCATGTTTTATAAATTTAATCATGGTCAACCATATTTTATAAAATCAATCCTGGTCAACCATGGTCCAATGTCACATTGTGACAATGTTTGTCTCAATATGAAAAACCAATCTTTGTCTTAACCATGGTCCAGCGTCACATTATGAAAAGAATTGTTTCAATATGATAATGATGGGAAATCATGGTCAACCATGTTCAACCATGTTTTAAAAAATCAAACATGGTCATCCATTGTCAATCAAGGTCAACCATGGTCAATCATGGTCAACCTTGTTCGACCATGTTTTATAAAATAAAACATGGTCATCCATGGTCAATCATGATCAAGCATGGTCGAACATTGCATTGTGACAAAGATTATCTTTATCTGAAAATCAACCATGGTTAAACATGGTCAGCCATGGTTGAATGGCACATTGTGACAAAGATTTTCTCAATATGAAAATCAACCATGGTCAACCATGTTTATTTTAATGTTTACAATATTCGTGGAGTTTACTATTATTCACTTAGGTTTATAATCCCTTGGGTTTTTAGTATTGATCCCTAGGGTTTATTATTCCCTTGGGTTTGTAATATCTATCATGGTCAACCATTTTTATAAATTCAATCGTGGTAAGCCATATTTTGTAAAATCAATCGTGGTCAACCATGGCTGAACATTGCATTGTGACAATGTTTGTCTCAATATGAAATAAAGCATTTTCTCAACTATGGTCCAACGTCGCATTATGACAAACATTGTCTCAATATGATAATGATGGCCAACCATGGTCAACATGGTCATCCATGGTCAATCATGGTTAACCATAGTCGAACATCGTATTGTGACAAAAATCATCTTGATATGAAAATCAACCATGGTTAAGCATAGTCAACGATGGTCTAACATCATATTATGACAAGGATTGTCTCAATATGAAAATAAACCATGATCAACCATGTTTCTTTTAGTCTTTATGATATTTATCTTAGGGTTTATATAGCTTGGGTTTATAATATTACTCCCTTGGGTTTAATATTATTCCCTTGGGTTTATTATTATCTTTGGTTTATAATATGAATCCCTTGGGTTTATTATTCCATTGGGTTTCTAATATCAATCATGGTCAACCATGGTCATGTTGCATTCTGACAATTATTGTCTCAATATGAAAATCTAGCATGTTCTAATGTCACATTTTAACAACTATTATATCGATATGAAAATCAATAATGGTCAAGCATGGTCAGACGTATTCCCTAAGGTTTAGTATTAATCCCTAGTGTTGATATTCCTTTGGGTTTTATAATGTGGTCCAACATATTAAATATTTATATTTAATATTTAACCATATAAATTGGGTTTATAATATTAATCCCTAGGGTTTATAATATTAATCCCTAGGCTTTAATATTATTCCCTTGGATTTATAATTCCTTGGATTTTTAGTATTAATCCCTTGGGTTAATTATCCATTTGTTTAATATTATTGCCCTGGGTTTATAATCCCTTAGTGTTTTATTATTAAACCCTAGGAATATGAACACTTACAAGGAATATGAATCCAATGGTTAATACTAATATTATGAAACCCAAGGGACTGATATTAGAAATCCAAGGTATTTAAACCCTTGGATGGTCATGATTTATATTGAACCTAAAGGATTCATAGTATAAACCTATGATTCATATTATACCCTAGGAATATGAATCCTTAGATTAATATACCCAAGGGTTTGACATTATAGACCCAAGGGATATATATTATAATCCCAATGGAATATAAACCCTTTGGTTTATTATCCCTTGGGTTAATATTATTCCCTTGGGTTTATAATCCCATAAGGTTTTATTATTAACCCCTTGGGTCTATTATTCACTTGGGTTTATAATATCAACCAGTAGGTTTTATTAATCTAAGGGTTCATAATCCTAGGATTCATATTTATGTTACATAATAAAAATAATTATATAATAAATTAAGAAATTTTATAATGATATAATATTTATTAGAAATAAATAATTATTAGATTGAAATATTGCTATTAATTATAATGGTAATAATAATGTTTTTATTGCAATAGCTTTTTTGTCTTATTATTTCTATTGTTATACATTTATCAATAGTAGATACAGATGAAGCCTTCGGATATATCAACACATTAATATTTTTAATGTCGTTGTCCTAGTTAGAAAGAATATTATATCGGTGTATTAATTCACAAGATAATATCATTGGACTAATCATGAATAGATATAGTACTATTTTTATACCAATGCTTACATTCTTTGATATACACATAACTCCTCAATTTTTCCTTCTACATCTACTCATTTCTAAGGAATTAACTCTTACAAGACTTCAGTTATAAAAAATGTTGCTATTATATATCTCCTCGAATATATTATATAAAAATTAATGTAGTTATGCATGCACAATTGATAACGTATACAGATGAATATTTAAATTTCACATTCAATCTGCAATTCTCACTATACTATTCCAACATGAATTTATAAGGTAGAAACAAAGATATGTCGAACCATAATTGGATGCTTGGAATGATTGTTGTAACCCTAGAACTAGCATACCTGAGATGACATTAAGGTTCACTTGAATGAGCCCATAATTAGATACTACGGGAATATTTAAGAACGAAGCATGTTCCTCCCAACCATGAACTTCCTCCACGAGTCCCCCCCCGAGCTAAGATATTCTTACCTCCAGAATCCCCCCTTTCATTCCTAGGTGGTTCTTTTATAACTTTATTCCCCTAACATATTCTTGCAGCATCCTCCTTTAAGGTCTGCCAACCTTTTTCCTAGGCCTTTTTGTTTTAGTTTTTTCCAAAAAAGATACTTTTCTTCTTCTTTAAAGCCTGCTTTTCTTTCTCACAGTGCTTTATTTCACCACATTTAGTATTTATCTCTAACTAAGATATTAACATATTTTTTTATCTCTAATTATGTTAAAAAAACTTTCTCCTAGGAATTTTTAGGAAAATTTTTAGGGAAGGTCCATCATGTGGACATGACCACCATAGCTTTTTCTAATCTAACAAGAAGTCTTCTACACTCTAGGGCTCTTCGTTAATATTCCCAAGAAATTTATTTATTAACCCAATAATAATAATAATATAATTTCATTATGACATAAGTCTCGTCATGGCCTCCCTTATCATTAAATCCAAATAATGGTTCAATGTCTAAAAACAATAACCTATCTAAAAAGTAGAGTCATAGTGGTGTTACACCATAAGGGTGTTACAATATGCATACACGTAATGGCCTGGTCTTTTATGATATGTCTCACCGTGAAATCTAATGCAAACACGCACACCGTTGTGGAATAATATGTCCCTCTGCTTGATTTAGCAATACAAACTATTTGAGCTGAACAATACACAAACAATCGAACAATACCGAAAAAAGTTGAGCTAAGAAATACCAAAAATAATTGTTGTATTTAATATTTAAAACGGCATTCTTGTCTTAGGTATTAAAAATTTTGATCAAACATAACATGGCTTGGGTTTTCAATTTGCAATTTTGTGTTCACTTTTTAAATGCCATGATCACCACAATGCACACACTTTAGTTTCAAGCAACACTTCTATCCTTCACTACCATGTTACCATGAGTCTCTGCAATCCCTCTCTTTGCAATCGTATATCAAGTTATTACGCTATTGTAGCAGCTACAACCACCCTCCAAAATTTTGCCTTTGTGTCGTTTTGGAGCCTCCCTACCAACCTTTCATAGAAGCATCTCTTGCCTTCTAAAGTACACAAGCTTTAGTGATTTTGTTGCAGAATCACAGCCTGTTCATGAGAGCTTGTTTCATCCCCATTATAGGTTTTTTCTCCGAACCTGGTCCAGCTGCGGGCTGAGAAACTCCCATCAAGAAATTGCACAATTCTGGAGGGGAACCAACCTTCCCTCTAGAAATTGCGCAATTCTGTTTGGCAGCCTACTGGGCTCTAGAATTGTGCAAATCTGCATGTCACTGTTTGATGGAAAAATTGTGTAATTCCTCCCAGCAAGACTGCTCAGCCCAAAAATTGTGCAATTTTGGGCAACAATCAGCTGCTCTGCCCAGAAATTGTGCAATCCCTTTGGGCAACCACCCCATCTCCCTCCCAGAAATGCATATTTTTCCCCTGAGTTGAGCAGACTATGGCATGTGCAGTTGGGTTGACCGGTTCCCTCCGAGACAGAGAAAAATTGATTTGCATGCACAGGCTACTTCTCCCAAGGTAGCATGCAAAGGCATCACTTGATTCAAGGATCTATTTTTAGTAGCTGGAGGTTGCATGCAAGGATCATTTCAGAAGCTCCCACCAAGGGTCGCTTTTCCTAGATTTGTGGCATGCACATTGCAACCTCAATTTTATTAAAACACATTAACTAGATGTTGCAGATCTCATTCCCCACATCAAACTTGCAGCTCTGACATCCCGCATTACATCTAAGAGTCATCAGGACACTCAGCTCAACTGTCTTTCGGTAAGCCCTCCTTTCATGTCTTGCATTACATTTCTATCGCTTTTTGTGTTTCGCTTTGTGTGAGTGTTGTTTGCTTGATTTTAGTGAGAATGTGTTGTTGTTTTGATGCATGTTAGCTTGTGGAAGAACTGTTTCAGTTTTCGTTTGCATCTCACTAATGTCACATGCATGACACTATTTTTTCACAAACGGTTGCCATTGCGGCGACTTGATTCACACATGTGCATGCTTTCCTATTTTATGAATCTTGCACTTTCTTTTTGCATGTATGATCATTCACTCTTATTTGCACTCATCTCACTGTGCATTCAGACATTCATACATCTCATGTTTTCAATCGCCTGTCGGCTGGTATGGGATGCCTTGGCCCAGACCATGCCTTGCCTGACTAGCAGTGTGCATTTATAGAATCAAATTCTCTCCCTTCCCTCTAGAAATTGTGAAATTTTAGCCGAGAACTGACCTCCAGACTTGCATTGTGCAATTCTTGGAGGTAGTGTTCTATTGGCCCTAGAAACTGCGCAATGCAGTTTGTTGGTTGCATGTCACTGCTGACTGAAATTGTGCATTGCACAGTTTTAGTCCTCAACAGGCCAGGCTAGATTATGCAGTGCATAGTTCCAACAGTCAATCAACCTCCTGATAGCCTAGACTGTGCCTTGCATAATTTTGGCAATCAATCCCTTGACCTCCTAGTGAAAATTGCACAACTTTCACATTCAATCATACAAGTATGTTCCAAGTCAGTCCTCAATTTTGTTTTGGTTTTCGACTGACATATTGCTTACCATGAGTGTTTCTATGTCTCGAGGCATCACAGGTGGTTTCCTGTCTGTCAACAACACAAGTACAATGGCTTCCAGGAGAGTAGAGTTAAGACACTATTAAGACCGCAACTAGGGATGCAGTTGATCAAGTGTCTATGAACTTACCTATCCACGAAGACATCAAGTTGTTCATGGAAAAGGATATCAAGATCAATGGAAATGGCATCACAGTGAGCAGCAACATTAGTAGCAGCAGAAGGCATCACACCTTAGCACAACTAATGTAAGAGGAAGGTTGTTGATAGCATAGAGGTAGAGAAAAGTTGCAAGTTCAAAGCAGATTCATTCATGATGAGAGAAGCTTTGGAGATTGAGGCTATGAGGTGACGACGCAGCATGAAGATCGCACGAAGGCAAAGAATGGAACAAAGAAGGAGTTGCACATGCTGAAGCAACAACTCAAGGAAGAATAGGATCTGCATAAATGAGAGAATTAGTTGCAGCATGAATAGGTAAAACCGGGGGTGCAACATCCATACTGAGATGAAACAACACCCGTACAAGTTATGGATCCATCCCAATAGCTGGCAAGAAGCAGAAAAGGTCAAAAGTGTTGTTAATCACATGTAAGGGAATTGAGCAGCATGCATGTCATTGTGTGCATGCATGCGATCCCACCCATTTGGCACACTCACCGAGGTGAATACAAGAAGCAAGTCCAACTAGAGATGAACATGTATTTTGATTAGATGATGTGCATGACCACCAACACATCCTTGGAGATCAACACAGTCACTATGCATCAACATGTTTCTAATCCATTCGCACCCAGGATGACCATGCGCATGCTATCAGATGAGTTGGATAGAGGATCCATATCACTGTACCTAGATGCAACAGAGGCAAGATCTTGCTTCAACAAGATGTCACCATTGAGTGCATGAACACCATCACGAATGATCAAGCTTGGAATCAGTTCACCACCACCGACCATCACAAGGATGACAAAGAGTTGGTCTCACCACAATAATCCAAGTGCTAGTGATGTCATGCGTGGCTTGCTCAAGCCATTTTATCTCACGTGGGTACATGTGAAGATTGTACGTAATGTCTTATCAAGTAGAAGTTCAAGTGTCGATAGTTGGATGTAACAATCATAGAGTAGATGAAGAGTCATGAGGGTAGATGAACTATCACAAAGGGGAATGTCAAGTGCCACCCCACCCTTTGCTATAAATAGTCCCTCATAACTCATTGTACAGGCTTTTGGTGAGCCAAGCTTCTAATATGACTATCTTAGAGAATGCTTGGACAATATTGTAATGAGCCTTAGCTTCTCCACTGCGCAGAGTTAGTATATTTCTTTAGAGGAGGAGGCGGTTATGGCTGTAATGTTCCACTGTCAGAACTAGTGGTCAGACATGGATGTATTATATGAATGGAACTTACACTTCTTAATATGACAAGAGCCAGCATGTTTCATGCATATGTTGTATCGTATTTCAACCATATGTTTACTCTAAATCATATATGTATATGTTTTCATATGCATGCATGTATAACTATTTCTGTGTATGTATGTATGAATCTTTCTAAAATGTGTTATTGGTTTAACCATCACTTTCGATTGCTAGCTCACTTACCTTCCATGTTGTGATGCAACTTTGCTCATGTGTTCCCTTCTTAACTATGTGCTATCACAGGTTTCCAAGGGGGTCACTCATCTCAACCCATGTGTGTTAGAACCTCTCATGCACCATCCTTGGCTTACTGCATATGTCATACCCTTGCTATATACAGAGACATATTACATACCTCTGTGAAAAATCGCGATCAAGGCATTACCGTACGACCCACTTTTGGGACTCCTACACCAAATGATCTAAGTTCTAATTGGGACTTCTTACTAGGGAGATCCCCTCACATGTATAGCTAGAAGGAGGGCCAGATGAAAATTTGTGTCCTCTCATCCTGTCTTGAACCTTTGCATATCTATAATGGAGTCTTGCACTCTCCTCCCTCCATGACGTTTTTCGCATGCCGAATCTATTACCATCACAAGGGATTTTTTTGATCTCTTGTCCACATACATGTATGATGGTGAAGGCAAAGTGGTTGGGCCTGAATTCTTACATGAAATCCTTTCCATGCTTCATGGGGAAGATGGATGTTCTGACAAATAAGCAAGTCTGCTACTTGCATACACACTCCGCGAATCTCCAAGAATAAGTTCGAACCCAAGCCTCGCTCAACATTCTTCAATGATGGAGTTGCGCAATCACAAATGAACATGGTCATTGTCACAAGTGACTATCCACGATCCCCTCACCAAACAACTCCACCACCACAGAGTGATGCAAGAGATAATGATCACACATATGTTCAGTTGTCACATCCTCCCAACATCACTTTGCTTAATTTTCACGCAAATTTGGTTGTGAGTCCATCGAGTTGTCATATGAATTTTGTACCAAAACCTCCTTCTTCATACTCGGATGATCCTCAGCATGATACTGCCTTGTGTTCTTCCATTCCAGACTCTACACTTGTTGTGAACGAGGATCAAGCCACTAATGGAGTTGGTGTTGCACAAACAACATGTGTTTCCATAATGAAGAGTATGACTGGGAGCTTGAGCATCAACACTTAGCGAAGGATGAATCCCTTTTGTATGAGCCCCCCTTCATTCTTTCATGACATTTTTGGTGAACCTGCCATCCATGATTTCGCATGTGTCTATTCATCTATGGATGCACCCATTGTTGATCACTCGCATGATAGACTGAATGTTAGTCCATCACCTGACAATGGAGAGGATAATCCACTTGATTTTTTGTCTTCCTTTTTTGGAAACACAGAGGGTGAATTTGTTTACTTCTCATCTACCCCTCTGTTTGATTTATCAGATCATGAGGATGTTGATCAAATCACTGATTTTTCTGATTGTGGCTGTCGTGATCCATTTTCTCCATTATTCCATCACGATGATGATTCTATTGCAGTTGATTTTTTGAAGCCACCTGTTTATTATGATCTATCTAGTGACGAAGTCGAAACACCCAGACTATCAAGGCACTTTAACCCGAGCTAATGGTTATGTCAAGACCTCCTTGTCCTGAGGTTGGTTTAACGTATGATCAGGAAATTTTTCAAACACTCAAGGCTCCTCATCACTCATCTGTATGCACTCAAGATTAATCTAACACTCAGATTTCACTTCCTCCCCTCGAACTACATAATTCCATCGCTCATGCATTAGAGGAATCTTACATAGCAAGCACACTTGTGCAACGTAAGTGGTCTACCTTTCTCACATTTGCTTGTATGTCATGATTAAGGGAATTCATACACTCAACATCTACATGGAATGTAACAGAACATCATGGCAAGTCCACAGAGTGCATGTCATGCACTTTCACTCATTTTTATTTTGTGGATGCTTGTAAGATTACAGTGTGTCTGTTTTCACTATTGTATCTTTCACATTTACTGGTTCACACAATTGGGTTGCTTGCAGACTAAGCCTTCACCAACATGGGTCAACCAATGCATTGGTGGCTGCATTAGAAATATCACTTCACGTTATCAAGCCCATGCACTATTAGCTTAGGAGTAGGAGCAGTGTTTTCTTTCAGTTTGCCTGCTTGCATGCTTGTTTTCTTTCTCTCTTTGTGTGTTTGTTTTCTTTCTTGTTTTTTTTCTTACTCACTTTGCTTTCGCTTTTACTTCTGCTTCTACTTTTCTTTTTTGTTTGTTTTCTTGTTTTGTTTGTAGGTTAGTTTTGCATGAAACCATGCATGACTCTTGAAACAAGCTGGTTAAAATATAAGAGGCCTTGTGCAACTATCACTACTTGGTTATCTATCATCTCGCCTCTATATGAATAACTTTTTACTTTTATTCCATGATACGTCAATGGAAAATATGTATTGTTCAGAGTGAAACTTGGTCAAAACACAACGCTTGCATGCTAACTAGAGTCACCTACTCTAGTCAGTTATTTTTTATTTAACCCTCGACGGCTCAGTCAAGTAGAGTAAGGTGGGGGGGGAGGGGGGATATTAAGAAGCACGTCAGAGGTATACACAAACTACTTCTATGAAGGAACAATCCCTTCTGCTCTCAATAAGTCGGGATCCCTCTTCAACCTCTAAAATGATTAAGTGATATGCACATTTATGAAGAAAAACAATGAAAAATGAATAAGGTGAAAGAAGAGAAAGGATTCTTGCATAGAGAGGTGATATAAGTAACTTTGCCGTGGTACTGACCAGCCTCGCTAGCGGTGAAGCGATGCTTTTGTTCCTGCGTCACTCTGCTAGGGTACTGTCTAGGCTTGCTGGTAGTGGAGCAACACAAGAGATGAAATTAAGACTCTGACAAATATATTGCTTGTGCACCAATATAACCCTCAGACCCAATCGAAACATTTGTGTTTCCTTGGCCTGGAATGTGTGTTAATTAACCAAGAGCTTAGCAGATGCTACATCTTACAATCAAGCTAGTGTGGAAACCAAGACAAACTAAGAACTCAACAATAATTCCAGAGGTGTTAGACTTTCTTTTCATGAACAAGGTCCATTCTGAGTGCTGGAGTTTTACCAGTGTGTCGCCAAGTGTTGTAGCAGCTATAACTACCCTCCAAAATTTTTCCTTAGCTTCATTTTGGAGCCTCCCTACCAACCTTTCACAACAACATGTCTTGCCTTGTCAAGTACACAGGCTTCAATGATTTTCTTGTAGAATGACAACTTGTCGATGAGAGCTTGTTGCATCCCCCTCATAGGTTTCTTCTCTGAACTTGATCTAGTTGCAGGGTAAGCAGCTCCATTCAATAAATTATGCAATTTTGGAGGGGAACTAGCATTCCCTCTAGAAATTGTGCAATTTTGTTTGGCATCCTGCTGAGTTCTAGAATTGCGCAAATCTAGTTGTCACTGTTCACTGGAAAAATTGAGCAATTCCTCCCAGCAGGACTAGTCAGCCAATAAATTGCGCAATTTTGGGAAGAAGTTAGCTGCTTTGCCTAGAAATTGTGCAATCCCTTTGGGCATCCAACCCATCTCCCTCCCAGAAATGCGCATTTTGTCCCCTCGGCTAAGCAAACATTGGCATGTGCAGTTGGATTGAATAGTTCCCTCTGGGACCGAGCAAAACTGATTTCATGCATAGGCTACTTCCCCTAAGGCAGCATGTAAAGGCATCCCTTGATTCAGGGATCTATTTTTAGCACCTAGAGGTTGCATGCAAGGATCATTTCAGAAGCCACCCACCAAGTGTCACTTTCCCTAGATTTGTGGCATGCACGCCGCAACCTCGGATTTACCAAAACTCAAATGGAACGTTGTAGAGCTCATTTCTCACATCAAACTTGTAGCTCAAACATCCCACATTACATCTAAGAGTCATCAGCACATTAAGCTCAACTGTCTTGGGGTAAGCCCACCTTTCATGTCTTACGTTGCATTTCTGTCACTTTTTGTGTTTCTCTTTGTGTTATTGTTGTCTTCTTTATTTCAGTGAGTGCTTGCTATCATTTTGATGCATGTTAGCTTGTGGAAGCACCATTTCAGTTTTCATTCGCATCTCACTACTGTCATATGCCTGACACTGTTTTTGCACAAACGGTTGCCATTGCGGTGAATCGCTTCACACACATGCATGCTTTCCCATTTTCTGAATCATGTACTTGTTGTTTGCATGTATGATTATTCACTCTTTTTTCACTCATCTCACCATGCATTCAAATTTCTCATGTTTTTAGTCACCTGTTGATCGGTCTGGACTGCCTTGGCCTAGACCGTGCCTTGCTTGGATATCACTGTGCATTTCTGGAAGCGAAGTTTCTCCCTTCCCTCCAGAAATTGTGCACTTCTAGCCCCAAAACCTGCGCAATGTAGTTTGTTGGTTGCATGTCACTACTGAATGAAATTACACATTGTGAATTTTTAGTCCTCAATGGGCCAGGATGGATTGTGCATTGCACAGTTCTAGTAATCAATAAGCCTCCTAACAACCCGAACTCTTCCTTGCACAATTTTGAAAATCAGTCCTCCGACGTCCCGGTGGAAATTACACAACTTTCACATTCAATCACACACGTATGTTGCAAGTTAGTCCTCAAGTTTGTTTTGGTTTTCGACTGGCATATTTCTTGCCATGAGTGTTGCTATGTCTCCAGGAATAACAAGTTTTCATTTGTCTCTCAACAGCACAAGTATAATGGCTTCCAAGAGAGCAGAGTCAAGACACTATCAAGAGCACAACTAGGGATTTAGTCGATCAAGTGTGTATGAACTTGCCTATCCATGAAGACATCAAGTTGTTCATGGACAAGGATATCAAGATTAATGGAAATGGCATCACGGTGAGCAGCATCAGAAGGCAACACACCTATGCGCAATGAATGCAAGAGGAAGGTTGTTGACAACATAAAGGCAAAGAAAAGATACAAGTTCAAAGTAGATGCACTCATGATGAGAGAATATTTGGAGATTGAGGCTATGAGGTGACGATGCGACATGAAGGTCAAGTGGAGGAAGAGAACAAAATATAGAAGGAGTTGGAGATGTCGAAGCAGCAACTAAAGGAAGAACAGGTACAACAGTGGTTGCAACATGGACAGATGGATGACACTGTGCCTGTATAAGTTATGGATCCATCCCAACAGCATTCATGTCATTGTGTACATGCATGCGATCACACCCATTTTGCACACTCACTGAGTCGAAGACAAGAAGCAAGTCCAACTAGAGTTGACTGTGTATTTTGATAAGTGGATGCGCATGACCACCAACACATGCTTAGAGATCAGCATAGACACTATGCATCAACATGTTGTCGGTCCACTCACACCGAGGATGATCATGCGCATGTTATCAAACGAGTTGGATAGAGGAGCCATATTAGTGTACCTAGATGCAACGGAGGCAAGAGTTTGCTTCAGGAAGATGTCACCATTGAGCGCACGAATACCATCATGGTGACCAAGATTGGCATTATTTCACCACCATTGACCATCACAAGGATGTCAAAGAGTTGGTATCACCACAACGGTCTGAGTGCTAGTGATATCTTGCATGGCTTGCTCAAGCCATTTTGTCTCAGATCAGTACATGTGCAGATTGGATGTAACATCTTGTCGAGTGGAAGTTCAAGTACCGACAGTTGGATGTAACAATCATAGAGTAGATGAAGAGTTATGAGGGTAGATGAACTATCACAAAGGGGAATTTCAAGTGCCACCCCACCCTTTGCTATAGATAGTCCCTCATAACTCATTTTATAGGATTTTGGTGAGCCAAGCGTCTGATAGGACTATCTTAGAGAGATCTTGGATAGTATTGTAATGAGCCTTGGCTTGTCCACAGCACAAAGTTAGTATATCTCTTTGGAGGAGCAGGTAGTTGTGGCTGTAACATTTCTCTATTAGAACTAGTGGTTAGACATGGATGTATTGTATGGCTGGAACTTACACTTCTTAATATAACAAGAGCTAGCACGTTTCATGCATATTTTGTATTGTATTTCAGCTATCTATTTACTCTAATGATATATGTATCTGTTTGCTTACGCATGCATGTATAGATATTTATGTGTATGTATATATGACTCTTTTTGAAATGTGTTGTTGGTTTAACCATCACTTTGGATTGCTAGCTAACTTCCCTTCCATGTTGTGATACATCTTTGCTTGTGTGTTCCCTTCTTAACTCCATGCTATCACAGGTTTTCAAGGGCCACACTCATCTCAATCCCCATGTGTTAGAACCTCTCATGCACCATCCTTGGCTTACTGCATATGTCACATCCTTACTACCAACAGAGACATATTACTTACCTATGTACGAAATTGCAGTCAAGGCATTATCGTACGACCCACTGTTGGGACTCCTACACCAAACAGTCTAAGGTATAATTGGGACTTCTTACTAGGGAGATCCCATGACATGTTGGCGGGTTCAACACCGTCGACATGGAGGAATAATATTTGGCCAACAATCCATCCTGCCCTTTGATAAAAAAAAATGAAATTTCTGCAATCAAAATCTGCCGGATTTTGAAATATATACAACTATTGGAAAACAAGGGTTTTAGGGCAACACAGTCCCTGCCATTGAAAATAAGGATTATGTTGCTACAAAATTTGCAATAGAAGTTGCTATCATGATACATATACTATGAAATATTTAAATTGATATCAATATAATATGGAGAATATTAATACATATATTTCATATCTTTAAGGTAATAAAAAATGATTATTTTATGGAATTATTACAGTGCAATATATTTTTATTTATATGAAAAAGTTTGAGAAATTAGATTTTCCCAAAAAACAAAGTCCTATAATTCAAATAAGAAGTAGAAAATTTGGTAGGACTTGTTTAATTCACTTTATGAACATATACAACTAAATGGATGTAGCATTCACATAGTGTTGATCAATTGAACATGGCGCTTAAAATGATGATAGAGTCTTGCCCACCCAATGACTAATAATGTGAAAATTGTATAGGATATTTCTTGAGTTTCATTTGGCTAAGAATTCAAAGATTAACCATCTCATTATGTGAGGATGTCAGTGTAAAGTATAATTGCAATATTAAACAAATTTTTAAGGCCCGTGAAAAAGATTTCCCATCATAATATGGAAGAAGAGAAAATAAATATATAAATATATTTAAGTTTATTTTGAGTAGTTGATAATAAACCTTAGACATTATGGCTAGATATCTAAAATATTATTGATAAATATAGAATAAAATGAAAAAATAAAATTGCCCTCATGACACTATTTTCATCTTTAAAGCACAGTCAAAATCACATGTATAATACGGAAAATAATAAAATTATTATTGCTAAGGTATATTGTCTAATACAAAAAATGATAAAATTATTATCATGAAGGTTTATTTCAGGTACTTTTGAAAAAAAATAACATGGTGTAAAAATTGAAGGTATAAAATAAATTAACTTTTCTAAAATATAAATTTTATTTAATTTTAATATTACTATGAAATTGAAATTTTAACAATGATATGCTATTTTCAAGTGCAATGTATATGTTCCATTATTACTAAATTTAAGTATCTAAACAATAAAAAAAATTCTTTAGAGAAATTGTAAAATTTTAAAGAACATAATATTCGTATGAAAAATTCTAAAGAACATAATATTCGTATGAAAAACTGTTTTTCCCATGTTTATAACATTAATTTCAAATATTTATCAAATTATCAAAGTAAATATCATTGAAATATAAAGCTTTATGTTAATGCTAGATACAAGTCCATTAACATTATCTAATATTTTTTATCTAGTTGGTAAATCTCCATCTATAATATTAGAACATATAACTTAGAAAATGTGTGGTAAAATAAAAAACTATGTATCTTAATATTTCTCACACAAGTGGTTATAATAAAACATATTTGGGATTATCAAATAATATCAATACTAAATACTATTATATAGAAATGTCAACTAATATGAAGGATTTTACACTTTTTTTATGAACGCTAAGGAATGAATGTATCTACACACATTATGTACATAGAAAAGTATTAATTCTATGAAAGATATTTTGATACAAACTTAGTAGTTTGGGTATAATTTCTAAGATTCACAATACAAATAAGAATAAAATTGTCCTTCGTTTATCTTATAAAATTGCCCTTGGTCCATGTTATTTGATGGATTAAAAAATTTAATGGAGGACTATTGTTCCTTAGTAGATAGATGTTTTATCTAATTTGATATCTTATCAGTGGCTTTCACCTCTTTTACTTTTTTCTTTGCTTGTGTAAAATGTTTTGATATAAATTTAGTTGTGAATTTTGATTCATTGTTCATGTCATTTGAAATTTATTTTAAAATATAAGAAAAATGGATTTTATTTCCAATTCATTGTGACAAGGAAATTCATTTTCAAAAAATAAGTTTACTCTGTTGGTACACTATGATCCAAATTTATTAAGCACAATTTGTTACTTTATAAGTAAGGGAAAGATAAGATATATGCTTTGATACAAAAAAACGCTTTGATATGTCTATACTATTAATATGAGCAAATTATATAAATACATTAAAATTAAAATTTATTATAAAAATTAATATTAAGATATAAAGTGTTTATTTAAATTAAATTATATATATATATATATATATTTTGCAATTTTTGTGCTTTGCTAATTGGAATAGATATTTTATAATAACGTAGAAAGTTAAGAAATGCCGCATTGTACTTTCCATTAAAAAAATATGAACATGGAAACAATTTCACTCTTTTAAAACAAGTTATCTTCATAGAAATAACTTGTACATAGTTCTTTCAAATAGCCGTTGTATCTACAACTAGAGAGAGCATCTTTTTAGTTCCCAACCCTTATGGGCCTTGTTGATGAAAAAATTTGTAACCTTTGTATTCTTATTAGAATATTGTTTATAAATATCATTTTCTTTTTTGATATCACATGCTCTTGTTGTTGAATTCAAGTAATTGTTGTCAGAAATGACTGGGAGCGACCTAGGTTACAACGACTTCAATGTGCTTGTGGGTGGATCGGGGGTGCATCTTCACACCACTATAAAACCTCTAAAATCCCTAGACAAGTCATTAATTATAAATAATTAGTGCATAAGAATAAATAAATAAATAAAATTGAGAGATAAAAATAAGAAGGTGATCGGAAAATGAAATATGTTATTGTTGTCGAATTCGGATAATGGGAATGCGAAACGAATGAAAAAAACTTATGTTCCGTCGCTCATGGAATGTTTCTAGATTGCATTCTCCTTTTATCTTCCTCCATAACCACTTTCCATAAATATGCACAGCACTATAAAACCTCTAAAATATAAACATGATTTACTCATTATAACGAATTATTGCAGAAGGGAAAACCTGGAAAATAAATAAATAGAATAAAAAAAAATAATAAGAAGAAGTTCATTTGTGTGCATGAAAACTAAAGAGAAAATATGACTGGGGTATGGACTAATAACGACCTAGGGTAAGATTGTGTTCTAAACTTAATTGTCAAGTAAATAATATACACTATTAATTTTGATCAAATTGATTAATTTGTTTAATTAGATTATCCCGTGAAAATTGGTAATCCATGGGGTGAGCGAATTTCATGGTATACATGTCAAAATTTGTTCACACAATCTTTTGTTGGTTATGATTTCATATATTATTGGTAGATTATCATTTAAGTTATTTTTATTTTTTTATTTCTTAGGTAAAAAAATTATATAAATGCTTTAATAAATTTAAATACTAACTAAATTAAAATAAATAAAATTAAAATTCTTTTACTTAAATATAATTGTAATTTTAGTTTTATTTTGATTATGGAATGTTAATCATAATCTCCATGAAAATTGGTGAATTCTCAAGGTAATCAAATTTCAAAAATGACATGAGATATATGTCAAGAAAGCTTAAATAAGAGAACCAAACTTTTTAACCAATCACATGCTACCAATTCTTTTTTTAATTAAAAAAATATTTTAATGATTTATAAAGGTAAACATTGTAAGTTCCCATGGCCAATGATAAATTAAAATTGATTGGCCTTGAAGGGATGAATAATACTATTAATTAGTGAGGCCATATAAATTTTTAATAAGAATCAAAAATTTACTTCATAATATATTTCACATTGATAAATTTTAAAATATAAGAATTAACTAAACTATAACTTTATTTTAATATTATTATTATTATTATTAATGATAAAAAAAGAATTAATATAAGTTAAACATACAAACATTTAAAAAACATGTAATAAGATTCTTAACCAAGTATATTCAACCCATGTTACCATCGAGATTCTTATTTTTAAATAGGATTTATTACAATACCATGGGCCAATGCCATGGATTATCAATACCACATACTTGAAGATCATAACTCATTTCATATAACTCTTGTTCATATCACATTTTTAAGTTAATAAATTTAATTAAAAGGGAAAAAATAAAATAACTACTTTGGAGATAAATACAAAACTTTGATTTGTGAATGCCACTAAGAATATTCTAGACTTTTCTATGAAGGTTAAAACCCTGCCATCCACCTAATACTTATTTATAATTAAATTAAAATTTTACAATTCATGTAACCTATTGAGTAATAATGACTCAATTTAAATAATAAATGAAGTGGCCTTCTTTGTAGAAATTCAAAGTCTAACTAATAGACATAATGACCTTTCTAGCTAGAATCCAACAATACAACTTCTAAGAAAATTATGATTCCTTGTTGTTTAAAATATAGCTTTGAGTGCATAAATTGATTGAGAACCCTCAAAAAAGTCGAGGCACTTGACCCTTTGCAAATTAAGGAAATTAAACAACTATAAAAACTTCTCAAGGAATGACCATTTTGTCTACTAATTAGACTATGAATGTAATAACTACATCAATATCATTTACTAACTAGCATAACCATATAAATTAAATGGTTAGTGAATTCCTATAGGCATCAATAATAATAAGCATTAAAACACTTACTTCATCATACATCTCAAGTTTTTAAAATTAAAAAACATAATGACTAAAACTAAATTATAGCTTCAATTAAAATAATATTAATTATTATTAATCATAAAAATAATTAATATATAATATAAACATATATACATTTTAAAAGAAACATTTAACAAGATTTTTAACCATCAAGACTCACCCCATTCTATCATGGTGATTCTCAATTTGTAAAGGGCATTTTTTACAATACTATGATCTATCAATACCACATACCTAAAGAACTATAACTCATTTCAATCACATATTTTTAAATTAATCAATTTAATTGAAAATTAAACAACTTAAACTTATGTACCAATATTTTGAGAAATTAACCAAAAAATAATGTTGGCAATTTCCTCTGTTAGTGAGACTACACCAATAATAACTACTTGAATACCATTTACTAACTAGCACAACCATACAAATTAAATGGTTGGTAAATTCTCATAGCCATCCATTTACTAACTAGCACAACCATACAAATTAAATGGTTGGTAAATTCTCATAGCCATCGATCCATAATAAGCATCAAAACAATTACCTCATCATACATCTCATATTGATAAAATTAAGAAATCATAAGAATTAATGATATCATAACTTTATTTAAAATAACAATAATTATTACTAATGATAAAGATAATTTCTTCATTCTTTCTCGGTCCATCATTAGGAATCTCCCCAGTGAATTTTTAATGCCTTCTAAGACTTGGTGGTGCCAAAAGGGAAGATGGAGATTATGTAACCTTGCCCATACCAACATTTTCATAACCACCATTGTATTAACATCGAATGCGGGAAACCATGGAATTATAAAGAGGCCCACCCCTCCCCCAAAACCATGGTCCTTCATTAATGACAAAATCCAAATCTTTATAGTTTTCGAACTAAACCACAAAAAACCCCTTCGCGCACAAGTAAACATGACAATTTTTTTTCCAGTTTAGGTAGATCCATGGATGGATATATTCAAATTTAGGGTAGAAAAATTAATTTGGCATATGATAGCTTTGGCCTATAGCATAGAGGAAAGACCACTCACCTCCAACAATTTTATTGATAAATTTGGAGCTTTCTCAATCCTCTCAATGAGGTAAGGACCTCGAATTGACATATTTGGGGATTGTTTTTCTATTGTGGAATCTTTCCCTCTCAATGCTTCCTTAAATGAAACTAGACCCTTGTGAGCAAAAGATGATCTGGTTGTGATGCTCACTCTTGGGGCTCTACCTTTCAACCTTAACTTTAGGATAATAGACGAGTTCCTTTGAATGCCACACTCTTCTAGTTGCATGTCATCCTGCAACAATTTTGCTTCAAGAATCAGACTTTTTAAGCATGTTGTTGTACATAATGTGTTTTGTACACATTACTTCCAATCTTTCACTGAATCTATTCCCCAGACACCTAATAGGATAAATTTTCCATTAAGAGTTTTGACAAAAACCTCGAAAAACTTCTTAGAATCTAGATCTAGGCATTGCAATCTCCTCTACTTGTCTCTCCTTTGGATATGGTTCAAAGTCACAAATATGAAACTCATGGATTAGAACAATCATTGATAATGAAAAACATCATGATCACTACCCCCACAATGTTGACGCAAAAGGATACAACCTTATATAACACCAAAAAAGATTCAATCCACATTTGAAATACCTTGGCGGCATGGATCCACCTACAGAAAGATAGATGGATACAGGGCATCTTGAATTAAAATGAAAAAATGCAGTTCATGCTTGATAAGATGCAAATCTACGTCATGGGAAGCATAATATGGAAAATGATAAATTAGATATGCATCTAAGGTGGGAGAATGCAGTGACTAGTCTCACCAAAATATTGAAATACCCACCGCATAACCAGATCCTTCAAGAAAGAAAATGCTAAATGTTAAAAACCCTTTGGTTTTTCTTTTAAAATCTTTCTCATCACAATGAGGACTCCTATTCCTCGTGGATTAATATACCTCTACGAATACTCAGTAGAATGGTGGACTCCCTCAACTTATCTCTCCAAGGCTAAACATAAATACAAAGTCTACAACTTTGTAAAATCATACTCTAGTGCTCCACGCCATCCTCCTCCCCACTCATTGCATATGTTACAATTAACTAAAAGGTAAAAAAAATGCATAACTAGTTTGGAAATAAATATGACCATTTTATTTATGCATACTAATAAAAATATTCTAAAATATTTCATGGAGATCAATTCCCTACCATCCACCTAATAATTATTGATAATTGAATTAAATTTTTAAAAACTTTTTTCAAAATAAACATATTTGTCAACCTAATAAATTAAAAATATTAACTAAACTTGTAACTATTAATATTAATAATGCTATTAATAATATTTCATTAATTAATTAATTAATCACATTATTAATATCAAAAATAAAAGCTCACCTAATTAACCAAGAATATTAAAAGAATAATATGACCTAACTAAATTTGGTTAATAATACTAATAACATTAACAATCATCTTATTAATAATATTAATAATTAAATTCTTCTCTTTTTCTCATTTATTAAAATCTTAAATAAAAACTATATTTTTATAATTTTTGTTTTATTTTTTTTAATATTTTCCCTTACCATTTTCGTTGGTTAAAATTCCTAAAATACCTTTAGCATTAAACCTTATTTTAAATAAATAAATTCTCATTCATAAATCCAAACCTTTTTTGGGTAATGTAATCATATCTATTTAGTTTAGTTTGCACTCTTTGCTCTCACAATTTTTTTTATATATTCTTAATAATGATAATAATGAGTGGAGTGTTAAAATCAAATATAAGTTATGTTATAAATGATACACAATACTTTCTAAAAATAACATTGAATACTAAAATTATTTTAATTTTCTATTTTTAAAATAAAAGGTCTTGGCTTCCGGGTTTTGGTCCATAATTGGTCTCTCCACTTGAGAAATTTCCATTTAAAGGGAAAAAAAAAGTTTTGGCTCTACTGTAAAGCTATAATAATAACATTTTTTATCTTTTTCTCCCACATGAATTAATACTTTCTAAATTTAGTAGTGCTACCGACATCTGACATCGTTATTCAACGGTTAAATTTAGCTTCTTTTTATATACTTTCTAAATTTAGTAGTGCTACTGACATCTGACATCATTATTCAACGGTTAAATTTAGTTTCTTTTTATTTTACTTGTTTTTAGAGTGGTATTCTAATTTCAGTTCCCTTTAAATTTATTGACTACGGCTGACGTACTATTATAAGAATTTAGTTTTTTTTATTTTACTTGTTTTTAGAGTGGTATTTTAATTTCAATTTTTTTAAATTTATTGATTAAAGTTAATTCACTATTATAAGAAAGATTTGAATGGGTTATTTATTATTATAGATTTATATTACATGATTTGATATTTAAGAAGGGTGAAATTTTTTAAAATATAATGTTTTTAGAGTGAATATTTGAAAAAAGATTCGCATTCTAGATTTAGAGGAGCTTTAAATAAAATGAGTTTATACAAATTCAAATAAAAATTCTATTTTTAATTCAATTAATCAAAATGATACTTTTGGGACATGTTTTATAAGCGTTTTAGTTTACTGTTTTATGTATTTCACAAGGAAAATATTATAAATATTAGATGCTATATACATATAAATTAAATATAATATTAATTTGAAAAATAATTTATAGCTTCTTTTTTTTAATTTTTATGGTCAAATGATCTTAACTTAATTCATAGCAACTACTATTTATATGATATATATTTCACATTTTTAATGATAGTAGTATTTATAAGTTTATTAATTAATTGTCTTCAAATATGATAATTGTGAATATAAATTGGATTTTTTTTACTCTAGTTGAAAGAACCTCCCTAGATGGATTTTGCACGATCGTACGAACAAGGGAGGTTTGAGGACAAAGAGCTAGGGTTTCGAGCTTCTGCAAGTGTTGAACTCCATGGAGGGGCACAAAGGGGGGAGCTCCACTCCCTCCTATAAGCAAGCTGTAGCTAGCCGAGGTAAGAAACTAATAGAAACTACCAGAGATCCTTCAGGAGAAGGGAAAAGGAACATGGAAGAGGAACAAGATTTAACCAAAACAAGGGAGGACAAGAGAACAAAAGAAAATGAGGAAGAAGATAAGAAACAAGGAGCAGAAAACAAAGCGCAAAAGGGGCCATGTAAACCCAACGCTGAGGTTACACCCAGAGTAGTTTTAAATTATCCTACTCTACAGGCGCACAGGACCACATGCGGACCTACGCTATCATTTGTAAATTCATAGGATGATGGCCCACTGAAAAGGCACTACAAGCATGGATTAGATACCACTAGGAACCAAAAGGAAGCATAGACCTACATCTTGGGTCAAAGGGTTTCTTCACTGTGGTCTTTACAAATATTGAGGACAAAGACAGGGTGTTTGAAGGAGGGCCCTACTTCTATGCAGCTGCAGGCCTCTACATGCAGCCGTGGATGATGAATTTTGTCCCGGAGTGAGAGACTTTCACTTCGGTCCCGATCTAGGTAAGTCTCTACTCCCTACCTCTTGATTATTGGCAAACAGAATCGTTATCGGCCATAGGAAACAAATTAGGGAATTTTTTTAAAGCCTCTGAGGCCACCAAAAGGGGAAAATATACTTCCTTCGCACGAATATGTGTGGAGATGGATCTCTCTGGAGCTCTACTGGATGAGGTCACCTTGGAAGCTTTTGATGAAGAATGGGCGCAAACAATAGATTATGAACATATTCCTTTCAGATGTCGTAGGTGCCATGAGCATGTGCACCTATTTAGAGACTGCCCTCTCAGTAAAATAGAGAACAAAAGTAAAGCTACCATGGTGAAAGACACTAAAAAATTTCACAAAGTGGGATATAAAGGAAAAGGCCCGGGCCAAAGCAATGTCAAACAGAAGGGCAACAGGCCAGTCTAAACAGGTTCCAAGTATTCGAAGAAGAGGAAGAGACAACAAAGGTAGATTAGGTAATGGAAGGAAGCCCAAGGGAGAAGGAGAAAGAAGAAAATAGTGAACAAACAAAGGATATTAATAAATAGAAAGAGATTATGCTCAGGGATGGAGAACTGGAAATGGACCAAGAAATGACCCAGAGTGAGATGGAAATGGAGGATCATGAACTGCAGGATATTCTTGATAGAGAACACCTAGATCTGGAAGGGTTCTTGAAACAGGGGACCATGGGAGGGCTAGATTCACTACCTCAAGAAGAGTTTAACAGATTACATCAATTGTTCCTATGGAAAACTCAGGCTAAAGGGCTAGAAAGGAAAAGAAACAATGAAAGGCAGGGTAACGAGGGTGTGAAAACTATGAAAACCACACTAGGATTGGCTCCTAGAAACCCAGGAAAGAAAAGAGGCAGAAAAAAGCAGAATGAGTTATTGATGGAATGTGGAAAGCTAATGGTAGATTCAGGTAAGATGAAAGACCTAACCAACTACTCCTTTACAAATCTTTCATAATGAAGTTCACATCTTGGAATATCAGAGGTCTAGGTAGTAAAAGAAAACAAAGAATACTTAGCAATAGAATGAAACAAGAAGCTCCATATATGATCTTTATCTAGGAAACTAAATGTTCCATTCAAAAAATAAAAGAAATTCACAACAAATGGCTCAATAAATTTGAGTTTTTAGAAGTAAAAGTACATAATACAGCAGGAGGCATACTCACTCTTTGGAACCCCCAAAATATTGGCATAATAGATGCTGAGGCATCTAGGAATTATTTATCAGTGGTTATTCAGCCTGTGGGAGATAGGGAGACTTATCTGGTCACGAATGTTTATGGCCCCCAAAGACTGGATGATAATCTCAGGTTTCTAGATTCTCTTGTGGAACTAAGAGATAGACATGTAGGAGTACCATGGATCATGGGTGGGGACTTCAAAATGATCAAATCACTTTCGGAGAAAAAAAGGGGATACAGAACTTTAAGCAAAGACTCTATAGCATTTCAAACTTTTATAGATAATATGAAGCAAGTTGACAGTGATATGAGTAATGGCCTCTTTAAATGGAACAATAAAAGAGGAGGAGAGTCTCAATTAGCCTCAAAGTTAGATAGATTCATAATCTCAGAGGACTTTATGCTCACTGATAAGGAAATGATAGTGAGAATTCTCCCCTTTGGAGGATCAAACCATTGACCTGTACAACTTGAGTTTCAAGGCATTGGTACCCCCAAGAACATACCTTTTAGATTTGAGAATACCTAGCTCACCCACCCAAATTTCCATAGCAACATTGCAAAATGGTGGACAAAAGCTCTGCATATTGAGGGTACAAGAATGTTTCTGCTACACAAATTACTAAAACACAGCAAGCTCAAACTCAGAGACTGGAACAAGAATGAATTTGGCAATATTTTTGAAGCGAAAAAAGTTGTTGAAGACAAAATGTAGGAACTCAATCAAGCCCTTATCACGGATGGCTTTAATAGAGTCAGAAATGATCAAGTAATCAAACATCATCAAGATTGGGAGAACTTATGTAAACAAGAGGAAATATTTCGGAGACAAAAATCTAGAGTTCAATAGCTAAAAGAAGGGGAGCGAAACACTATATTTTTCCACAGATCCACCATGGCAAATAGATATAATAATAGGATCTCTTCGATCAATGACAAGGGAGGTCATCTTCTTAATTCCCATGAAGATATAGAAACTGTGTTAGTTCAACACTTTCGAGGTATAGCAAAGGAAACCATTTCAGGCAGAGCTCATTTTATCAGGGACTTAACAAGGCATTTACCTAGACTAGTAACAAGAGAGGATATTTTCAATCTTAATAGGCAAGTTACTGAAGAGGAGGTTAGTGAGGTCATCAAAGAAATGCATAATGGTAAAGCGCCAGGCCCTTATGGTTTCAATGTGGATTTCTTTAAAGCTTGCTGGAACATTGTTAAACAAGATATTCTGAATGTAGTGGAGGATTCCAGGATGAATAGAACCATTTTGAAGGTATTCAATACTTCCTTGATCTCCTTGATCCCCAAACAGGAAAATGCTCAGACTCGAGACAGGTTTAGACCCATAGCTTTGTGCAATGTGGTGTACAAGATAATATCCAAAGTAGTTGCTAATAGACTCAAACCCCTTCTTCCTACTATAGTTTCTGTGGAGCAATCAAGCTATGTGGAGGGTAGATAAATTCTCAATAACATCATTCAAGTGCATGAGGTGGTGCACTCATTGTTAAGCAATAGGAAGGCCGAAATGATTATGCAATTAGACCTAGCCAAAGCTTATGATAAGTTGAATTGGACCTATATCAGGAAGGTCTTTCTAGCCTTTGGATTTGATCATAACTGGGTAAGATGGGTTATGGCCCTAGTAACTTCTTCTAGCTTTTCAATTCTGGTTAACGGTTCTCCTTCCAAGACTTTTACTCCTTCAAGAGGCCTCAGGCAGGGAGATCCGCTCTCTCCCTTTCTCTTTATCCTCATGATGGAAGGACTTGGTCGGCCTATCAAGCATGCGAAAGAAATTGGTAACATCAAGGGTCTCCAAATTTCTGAGACTCGACAGGCTTTGACCCATCAACAATTTGTTGATGATACTATGCTGCAGGGAATCCCCATGATCAAAGAAGTACTAGCTTATAAAAAAATCATGTGTGACTTTTCCATGGCTACAGGTATGGAAGTAAATCTCTCCAAATCTAATATTTTTTTTCTTTAATACTAATATTGCTATTTAGAGCAATATCTCTAGAATTCTGGGCTTTCAAAGGATGTCCTTCCTTCCAATTACTTGGGAGTTCATCTAACTTATAAACCTTTGCACAAGAGCATTTGGGAGCTAGTGATTAATAAGATGCAGGATAAAATCAAGAAATGGACTATTAGATCTTTAAACTTGGCAAGTCGGCTGGTGCTTACAAAATCTGTACTTCAATCAATCCCCATCTTCATGCTTTCAGCTCTTCCAGCTCCAAAAGGAGTTTTGCAACAATTTAGAACCATTCAAAGAGACTTTCTTTGGGGGTAAGGGGGAGGAGAGAAAGAAATGGGCCTTAGTAGCCTGGGATAAGATTTGTAAACCTAAAAACCATGGGGGCCTTGGATTGGATGATCCAGAAGTACTAAGCAAAGTTTTAAGGGCAAAATTATGGTGGTGTTGGGTTAAAGATCTAAAGGCTCAGTGGGCTAGTATTTGGAAAGAAAAATATGCCAACACATGGCAAGATAATGATCATATAAGGATTACTGGCATCATAAAAGGCTCCTACATATGGAATAAGGCCTAGGAGAATAAAGGCTTAGTGCAAAAAAATAGCTTCTAGGAAATCAGAGAGGGAGATCTTACTTTGTTTTGGGAGGATAAATGGCAACAAGAACCTACATTGTTAAGAGAGGACTTTCTAGACCTCAAGAAAGAAACTGATACCAAAGGGTTACTTAGGGTAAAATATTTTTGGGATCAAACCAATAGTGAAGGAAAATGGAGAACCTGGAATAATTTAGACTACAGGGATGATAGCCCCTTGAAATCAAAAGTTGAGGCACTTCTGACAATGTTGGACCAAAGGAAAATTCTAGTTTCAGAGGGGCATGACCAACTTAGATGGGGCAACAATAATGAAGGTACCTTCAATCTTAAGGAGGCAAAACACATAATCCTTGAGCTAGACTCCAATGTACTAGAGAGGGTTTGGCAGAACCTATGGAGGCATCAAGGATGGATGAAAATCAAACTCTTCATGTGGCTGGTACATGATAAGAAAATTTTGACTTGGGAAAACATTCGGAAGAGGGGCGTTCTGGGACCTTCTAGATGCCAGCTCTGTGAAGCCCAAGAGGAAACAATGGAGCACCTTCTCAATAATTGCATTTTCACCTCCAGGTTGTGGGATACTTTTGTCACAATTTTCCAACAGATAGACAGGGACAAAGGAAGTATTATCAAAACCCTAAATAACTGGAGACGAAACTTTTCTGATTATGAATTTCTTTGCTCAGCTTGGGCTTTAACTCCAAGCTTCATAATATGAAATGTTTGGAAAGAAAGGAACAACTGAATCTTCAAAAATGAAAAATGTTCCTCCCAACGCATTATTGAGCAGATCTTAAGACAGCTTAAGGAGACAGTAGGTACTTTAGTGCGAACTTCCCCAAAGAATCCACCTTCAGAATCTGAAATGAAGATACTTCTTCAGTTGGGTATGCAGATGCTTATACCACAGGGCATGGATAGGAAGGTAATGAAACTGGACAATAAGAAAGATTACCGGCATCCTCCCCCTCAGGGTTCTTTGAAATACAACATTGATGGGGCCTCAAAAGGCAACCCGGGTATTGTCGGTTTTGGAGGGGTGTTAAGGGATGAAAATAGCTGCATCCTTTTCATTTTCCATTGCCATTTGGGAAGAGCTACTAACAATATGGCAAAATTAATGGCACTTGAGCAATGTTTGGAATTCTTGAAGTAGGATGATCTCCAGAATATAATAATTGAAGCTGATTCTAAGTTAATCATTAACTCGGTTAAGAGAATCTATTTTGGCACAGAGCCAAAAAAAGTCTCAAAACACTAGAGGTTGCTTCATGTCTTTCAAAGGATTCAGTTTCACCTCCTGTGCTTACGTACTGTGAGTTTTACTCATGTGCGAAGGACGGAAAATAAATTAGCAGACATTCTAGCCAATCAAGGGGTGCTCTACACCAAAAGCAGGGTCAAGTTGAGTTGGCAAGAGATGCCTCAGAATAGATTAAGGGAGAATTATCTTGATCAAGCAGATGAGGACAGAATGATGTTTCGAAACAGAGCCACAAAGACGGGGTCTAGTTGATTTGGATTCATTATGAAGTGTTATTCCAGAAGTGATGTCATATTTTTGATGCAGGTCTTTGTCTGCCTCCTTAACCCAGGTAAGCGCAAACCCAGAAGTCTCAGATGGAAGTTGCTCTGTAGTCGATGTTTCTCGAATGGATGGCTAGACGGATGGATTTTCATCTTTCTTTGGTTCATGCACCCGAGGAGATGGGATGGTGTGAGAGGTCGAAGTCCATACTATCTCGGCAGACTCAAAACCCCCGCATTACTTACTGTGGTGGCTATACCGCTCTTGGGGTGGTTTCTATTTTTTCGCATGCCCTTCAAGCCGAAAGCGGTATTTCGGAGTTGGGAGCGATTCCACTCACCAAGCAACACGTGGCCAAGGGAGGGGAGAGAATACCGCCCTCATCGCACGGTACTTCTCGGTGCTTTTGGCTCGTGCGATATGATCCTCAGCCGTAGGATCAAGCGAAGTGAATCTACGGTCAAGAATAAGCGTGCATGTTGGTGGGTCTAGGTCGTTTATCGCATGGTAATTCTCCGTGCTTTTAGGTCATGTGATATTATCGTCCGTCGTTGGATCTAGTGAGGAGAATCGACGTTCAAAGAGAAGTGTGCAGGTTGGAGGGTCCGGGTATATTTTTTGTGCATGTTGGTGGGTCCAAGTCTTTTGACCTTTCATGAAATGTTTATTTTAAGATTTGAGTTACTACGAGTCTATTGTTTGGGTCTTTAAGACCTAGTTAGTGAAGCTTTTACCTTGGGTAAAAGGTTTACCCTGTGGTTGGTTGTATTTTATGTAATTTTACTCTTTGAACATTTTGAATAGAAAGCACGACTCTTGCATTACCAAAAAAAAAGATGATTGTGAA
>APFE030861726.1:454080-492899 GCA_000404065.3 Pinus taeda
TAAGTAAGATTTTATTATGCAAGATTCTGAAATAAAATCAATGATGATTAAAAATCATTTGAATGGATTAATATAAGACTTTAGGCCAATTATTGGTAAATTCAATGTTAACTAAAATCATCAAGAAGCTGAAATATCAATAATGCCGGAAATTATTGGATTAACTAAAAGTACAAAATATACATAATTATTTTTCACATCATTTACTTAAGATATATAATTATTTTCACTCTGGCTTAATCATTAAATTCTAGATTATTAACTAAATTATAAAATTCTATATATTTATAAGAAATAGTTTCGCTAAAATTACTGTTAGAGAATCTTTGTGTGGACGGATTTCGAAACAACTAGTTTGTAGTTCATCGTTCAGTGCAAGTTGAAGAAAAGAATCTACCTGCATTGTTAAATAGTCTGAGCAGACATTCGCAACGGCTAACTTTGCACCAACGACGAAATTTTGGACTATTAGGGAACAAGGGTTCAAGGAAATTAGTTATATTATGGTAACCAAAAAATATAATATATAAAATAAATTAAATTGTTGTTAATGGTTAGTTAGAGAAAGTTATTGTAATAATTAAAATAAAAATTATAGTTATTTAGTATTAAGGTGGGGAAATTCAGTTATGTAAAGGACCTTTTATGATATATGTATAAATATATGTATATATATACAAATATTTAAAGTTAATATTGAGAGTTAGCTAAAGATAATGGAACGATGAGAATTAAGTAACTTTAAATAATATGATAATAATAATAATAAATAAATAATAATAAGAAATTAAAAAATGGAAATAAAAAAATAAAATATAAATATAAAAAAAAATATATATATATGTAGTATATATATATATTATTATATAAAAAGGAAAAAATAAAATTAAAAAATAAACATAAAATATATTATTTTAGAAAAATAAAATAAATAAATAAATCAAGCGAGCGACACATTCTGAAAAGACGAAGGATAAGAACCGGATCAAAAGAAAACTACAGAGCCAAAAGGAAAAACCCAAGGAGGAAGGAAAAGACACGGCTCTAAGGAAAAAGATCCGCGAAATTAAGGGAAGTAAGACTAGGAAGAAAGAGCAGGGATCTAGCAGCTACTGATCTTCAAGCCGTCATCTCTATTGAGATTGTTCGGCCTTCTTTCAATCTCAATAGCTTCCCTGAATTTACGGTGATGGAACTACACAACTTTGGCAATAACCTTGGCCTCCTAAATACAAACCTGATGCTTGGTCTTTTCCGCATGTTCTGCTAATGCTGAAGGCTTGGTTCTCCCAAGTCTTAGGTCAGCTGCATGTTCACTGATCCTTTGATGGATGGAGCGCCCTGTCTCCCCGATATAGGGGGTCCCACAAGAACAAGGGATCAAGTAGACACCCTTCATGTCTTTAGGGTCAATGGGATCTTTTATCGATCAGAGGGATTTGCGAATCGTGTTGAGGGGCTGGAAGGTTGAGGGAATATCATACTTCTTAAGAATTCGAGCAATCTTGTTCATGGTTCCCTGGACATAGGGAAGATGGACACCTAGTCGGCGCTCTTTAGGTTCTTTTTTAATTAACGAGTTTTTAGAGGCTTTAAGGAAAGCCTTTTGACCTAGGTGCTTACTATAGCCATTCTCCACAAAGACATTAAGGAGATGGGATTTCTCTTTATCGAAGCTCTACCTATCAGAAATGCTCAGGGCACAAGTAGTGAGAGTGTTAAGAACACCCAATTTTTTAGCAGGGAAATGATGGGAATCGGCATGAAGATACTGCTCAGTGTGCGTTTTTTTCCTGAACACTGAGTGGGAGAGAGAATCGTCCTTATTCTTAGATATAAGAATATCCAAGAAAGGGAGGCAACCATTGACCTCTTTTTCCATAGTGAACTTAATGGCAGAGCACAGACAGTTGAGGTGATTGAAGAAGAGATCCAACTCCTCTTAGTGTCATCTACATACCTTATCCACAGCTTGGGAAGGTGACGAGCCGAGGCTAAAGCTTTGTCTTCGAAATCTTCCATAAAAAGATTCGCAACAATAGGGGATAGGGGTGAGCCCATGGCAACACCACAGGTCTGTTCAAAGAACTCACCCTCGAAACAGAAGAAAGTGGAAGTGAGACAAATCTCAACTAGATGCGCGATGTCAGGATCTATTAGGCGATATATCACTTCCATGGCTTCCTTTATAGGAAAACAAGTATAGAGGGAGACCACATCAAAGCTGATGAGAATGTCCTCAGGGTTAAGCTTTATGTCCTTAAGCTCTTTAACGAAGGAAGCAGAGTCTTTTACGAAGGACTCTGTATGGCCAACCAGGGGTTTGAGCTTAAAGGCAAGGAACTTAGCTAGAAGGTAGGTCGGCCCACCAATGGTGTTGACGATAGGCCTCAGGGGGGGCACTTCCTTGTGAATCTTAGGCAGCCCATAAATCCTAGGGGTAATTGCACTGCTCTCAATGAGCTTATGGCAAAGGGAACCCACAAAGTTGCTAGACTTAATGGCGAGAGCCACCGTCCTAGAAATTTTCTTAAGAGGGTTCTTGGGAAATTTTTTATAACTGCCACTATTGTGAAGATGATCTAACATCTTCTTGTGGTAATCATCTTTGTTAAGGATGACCACAACCCCTCCTTTGTCAGCCCTCAGAACGACGATATCATTATTCTGGTTTAAGGATTTAAGGGCAATGAATTCCTTATTGTTGAGGTTCTTCCGAGGCGGCTTAGCCTTTTTAAGGACGACAGCACAATCTTGCTTGATAGTGTGCTTTATATTATTCGGAAGATCTCTAATCCCGTGTTCTACATCGCAAATGATGTCATCCACCAAAATTTTTCTAGGGGCAAGGGCAAAGTTTAAGCCTTTGCTCAAAAGTCTAAAGACAACAGGGGAGAAATTTTTATTTTTATAAAAATAAAAATAAAAAAGAGAATAACAATGAGATAATTAAAAGCTTTTAAGAAAATTTTGAAAACACTGGGAATCTTTCTTACCTACCTCATTCATGAGTGTTTGAGGGTAGAGAGCTGCTTCTCAAATGTGATACTTATTTTATTGGAGTCATCTACTTAGCGGAAGAAAGAATTGTAAAAGTGGCTGGAAATTTGGCAAAAAATAAATCATAAAATCTTGTAGAGTCAGTGTTTGAATCATGTTTTTATGGTGGAAATAAATTCAGCGCCATCAAAAATTTCTATAACATCTAAAATTTTAAAGTTTAACAATTATAACTTGGATTTACAAAAATCCTTGTGAAATTTTCTCTAAATATTAAAGGAATTTCTATAACTTTCCAAGCAATTCCTAAAACTAGTTAAGATAACGCTATCTTATTCATGAGCGTCTAAAAAGTGGAGAGTTACTTCTGAAATGTGAATGTGATTACAGATACGTGTATTTATTGTGATTACAACGTACCAAAAGCAGGCACGCCTTTTGGTATCAATGTCAGCATGAAATCCTAGCCCTAATCTGTACCCTGGGTTCTCCGTTACACTTTCCTGTTTTATATGTGACATGCAATATGCTTTTATTGTACTCCAGCTCCGTAATCCCCAAATTCTAAAAGCGTTAAGTGCTACAGTATTACATTTCTGAAATTCATGGGGGCATGGCGGTTTGTGCCAGGAACCTTTGGATCTAGGTAAAATGTTGGTAAAACGAGTTTGCACTGTCATGATTTTTTCCTTTTTTTTAAATATATGTCTAACGGAGATTTATTATTAGTATTTTTTGAATTCTCAGGGAAACTATTTATGTACAGATGGTGGAGGCAAAGATGTTGGAAAATTGTGCTATGCTGAGCTGTATCTATGGAATGGGTAGAATTGACAAGAGAAAGTTGTAAGCATTCTACTTGCCAATCTTTACATTTTTGATCTTAGCATCAGTCAAAGCTCTCTGCTGCTCATTTGAATTTAAAAAAGAATGCGAGGTTTTGGGTACTGATTCGTTTCATTGGATAATGCATAGTTATTCAAAACATATTAGGGTCTTTAAAGCCTTTGTTACTTTAGTCTTCCTGTGGCAACACCTTGCATGCATTTGTTTAAAGCCTTCGTTTCTTTAGTTGCTTCCTGTGGCAACACCTTGCATTTTGTCATGTCAAGAGAAAGGTGTGTATGCATATTCCTTGTCCTCGAATTATTTCTATGTTTTTAGATAGGGGATAGGCACTTCAAAGCATACCTAGCCGTTCCCAAAGACTCAAGGAAATAACTAGTTCAAAGCGCCCTCCAATTAAAATAAAATAAGATGCAATAATGCACTGTCTTTTAGCATTTTTAGGGTCTTTATGCCCTCGTTTTTATGTTTTCCAATTACATCATATTCTTGGTCCTTAATGTTTAGCTTTTATGTCTTCCACTTACTACATACTCATTGTTTTACCTTTTCCCATTACAACGTACCAGGCAACATTGTGAATGCATTTAAGGAGAGTTGTGTATGTATTTTTTGTTGTTGTGAAAATACTTAATGTTATTATTGTGGGTAAAACCAGGGATAATTTTAAGAATGGAAAATTAAATTGAAGTTTAAAAACAATAGCCAATCTCACTAGTTCTTAATATGCAAACTATAAAATGTTTAGAGTCCCTAAAATTTTTCATGGCTAAAACTTTGAATTTAATCTTCCAATATGTTTTTCTTTCATCTTTTGCATTACTAAACTTGTGTTGTTTTTTGCATTTTCAAATAAAAATTGGTTTTCACTTTGGTGTGGCTTTTTTCTATCGAAAGAATTTCATATATATCTTTTTTTTGTTTCAGTCTAGTGAAACATAAATGGGCTACATTGTGAATGCATCTCAAAAAAGTTGTGTACCTATGAAAATAATCAATGTTATTAATATGGCTGAATCTCTTGATGTAATTTTCCAATATGCTTAGTCTTTCCACTTGCATTGCTAAGTCTTTTGGTTTTTGGATTTTTAGGTGACTTTTCACTTGTCTGGATTTTGTTATCTTTTATATTTTAAAATGCAAATTCATTTTCACATTACTGTACTTTCTTTTCATTTCTTTCCATTTGAGGGATTTCATATATATGATCTTTTTCCTATTAGAATGTGTTGAAATATTTATTAGAGTCTCCTAATATATAAATGTCCATATATAAATAGACCTAGCCTTCTCTCTTACAACCTGGCCTTCTCTTATAATTTTAATTAGATAAATCCTTCTATTTAACCAAAGATTTATTCTATCCTCTTGAAACATTTATTCTGAGTAAGGTGAAACATAAGTGACATGGCCTCGTTTCTTACAATTTTAATTAAATAGATCTCGTTATTTATTAAATGTTAAAAGATAAATCTAGTCATGTCTTTATGATATTAATAAATGCCCACATATTCTAGTCATATATTTATAATATGAATATCAATTTTAGTCATAGACTCATACCCACAGTTTATTAATCCATGGTTTAGTATTTGACTTTTATGGTTCAGAATGTGCAAAATTAGAATTGCATGAATGACACTTTAATCATGAATGACACTTTAATGGGAAATAGAATCGATCCATAAATATAAATTATTCAATCCACTTTAATGTCCTCAAACATATTTATTCAGTCTGGTGAAACATAAATAGGCATGGCCTCCTCTATTAAAATTTTAATTAAGGAGATCCCCTTATTTAATGAGCCATTTCATATATGATATTATTTTTTTATTCTAGCATGTTCAAACATTTATGGAGTGTGGTGAAACATAACTGGCCATGATCTCCTTTCTTACCGTTTTAATTAAGCATATACCCTTATTAGTCCCTGCCCCTTCGGGCTGCAGGGACTATAGTAATCGATTCGCGTAGTTAGCATTACTTAGACGCGAGAATCAATAAAGCTATTTCACTTAAAACAAAGTTCTTTGGAATGACATGAAAACCAATACCATATTTTTTATTTGTTTATGCTTTTAACCAATCAAAAACATGTTCATCTTATTTGGCCTCAAAACGAGGTATACATGCTGAAAAGTTAGGGTAAAATTGGCAAAAGTACAAGTGATTAGGAAAATTTCACAGCTTCATGATCTAATGCTATGTTTGCCTTAACATTAATCTCCTAAAATTTAATGTTAACAATACTTATGGCGTATCATCTGTGCTAAACCATGGCTACTACCCACGGCAAACAATCCTTGCCGTGTCGAAATTTCCCTGGCGTGTCAAACAATCCTTGCAGTGCCGTGTCAAAATTGTAATTTGCATGAAAGCAACCGACTTTACTTGCCTGCCTTAAAATGAGTTGTTTGGCGTGGCCATATTGCTTTGTATTGCTTCAAGTAATTACCTTATCGAGCTTCAGACGACGTTCTCTGCAATTGTAAGTCCGGCGTTCTCTGCAATTGTAAGTCCTTGTGAAACCTGTCAATGAAAACTCCTACAGCCATGTCTACATCCTGATCTTCAACTCCTGCACAAATCTGCAATTGTAAGTTCGGCGTTCTCTGCAATTGTAAGTCCTTGTGAAACCTGTCGATGAAAACTCCTGCAGCCATGTCTACATCCTGATCTTCAACTCTTGCACAAATGCAACGTTGAAAGGTATTATCTTGTTCATAGCGAATTAGAATTATGCAATATTTTTTTGCATCATATAGCTGAGCAGGATTGATGTAACCTTAATAATATCTATGCTGGATACTGTACCCAAATTCTTATATTTAGCTTTCCATTTTGCAGAAACAAAATAAAGTGATGTTCTTGTTTAAAGTCGCTTGCTTGATAGGGCGTCGACTTCTTGATCTTTAGCCAGTTTGGTATATAGGGAAGAAGCACTCATCCTCAAGCTCCACAATCTTCTTCTTCTGATTAGCATTGTCTGTCTGGAATATGGTTAAAAAAGATATTCAGTTTCTGCGACATGACTTACAACCCAGTGGTCTGCCTGATCAAGAACCAAAATATGGTAAAAAAAATGCATACCTTCAACATATCACTCTCTGTAGTCAGGAATTGATCCCTCTGTCGGAGCTTTTCAGCTGCAATTTTTTGCCTTAATTTTTGCATGATGATGAATTCGTTGTTGCAGGTTTTGTTGCCCTGAAAGCTTCTTAATCTCATCCTCAAGCTCCACAATCTTCCTCTTCTGATTAGCATTGTCTGTCTGGAATATGGTTAAAAAAGATATTCAGTTTCTGCGACATGACTTACAACCCAGTGGTCTGCCTGATCAAGAACCAAAATATGGTAAAAAAAATGCATACCTTCAACATATCACTCTCTGTAGTTAGGAATTGATCCCTCTGTCGGAGCTTTTCAGCTGCAATTCGGGCAGCCACCATTTTTGCTTTTCTGCAACAACCAAAATATGGTAAAAAAAATGCATACCTTCAACATATCACTCTCTGTAGTCAGGAATTGATCCCTCTGTCGGAGCTTTTCAGCTGCAATTTTTTGCCTTAATTTTTGCATGATAATGAATTTGTTGTTGTAGGTTTTGTTGCCCTGAAAGCTTCTTAATCTCATCCTCAAGCTCCACAATCTTCCTCTTCTGATTAGCATTGTCTGTCTGGAATATGGTTAAAAAAGATATTCAGTTTCTGCGACATGACTTACAACCCAGTGGTCTGCCTGATCAAGAACCAAAATATGGTAAAAAAAATGCATACCTTCAACATATCACTCTCTGTAGTTAGGAATTGATCCCTCTGTCGGAGCTTTTCAGCTGCAATTCGGGCAGCCACCATTTTTGCTTTTCTGCAACAACCAAAATATGGTAAAAAAAATGCATACCTTCAACATATCACTCTCTGTAGTCAGGAATTGATCCCTCTGTCGGAGCTTTTCAGCTGCAATTTTTTGCCTTAATTTTTGCATGATAATGAATTTGTTGTTGTAGGTTTTGTTGCCCTGAAAGCTTCTTAATCTCATCCTCAAGCTCCACAATCTTCCTCTTCTGATTAGCATTGTCTGTCTGGAATATGGTTAAAAAAGATATTCAGTTTATGCGACATGACTTACAACCCAGTGGTCTGCCTGATCAAGAACCAAAATATGGTAAAAAAAATGCATACCTTCAACATATCACTCTCTGTAGTCAAGAATTGATCCCTCTGTCGGAGCTTTTCAGCTGCAATTTTTTGCCTTAATTTTTGCATGATGATGAATTCGTTGGTGTAGGTTTTGTTGCCCTGAAAGCTTCTTAATCTCATCCTCAAGCTCCACAATCTTCCTCTTCTGATTAGCATTGTCTGTCTGGAATATGGTTAAAAAAGATATTCAGTTTCTGCGACATGACTTACAACCGAGTGGTCTGCTTGATCAAGAACCAAAATATGGTAAAAAAAATGCATACCTTCAACATATCATATGTAGTCAGGAATTGATCCCTCTGTCGAGCTTTTCAGCTGCAATTCGGGCAGCCACCATTTCTGCTTGTCTGCGATTAATTTCATCAAGCCAGTTGTCCAACCAAATTCAAGAGCTCAGTGCAATGAAGAGGTCATCATGTTCGTCCATAATATAGCGTTCAAAACAAGCGAAGCATAGTTCATTAAAAAAATAAAAAATTTAGACATGCTATCTGAGATTGCTTATTCTAGTTGTTCTACTATATGTCCAAGCCTAAGACATGATAACATGCAGGTACCTCTCTCTTTCTTCAATTAAATCATTCAATTGATGTCTTAGCTTCTGCACTTCCTGTTCCTGCCCATCATAATCAATTAAATACTTTCAGAAATTTCTCATTGAAGTAATTTGACAACTATTACACAAGTAGACATAAGTAGACAAACCTTTTATCTTCTCGTGGGAATTGATGAGTATGGAGGTAAATTTTTGAGCCTGAGCTAAAGACTCGGTCGTAGCAGTCAGGATTTTCTGCTAAAAATTTGAGTAGCCCTATTATTGTTGCGGTAGCTCGTCAACATGAGAGAGCAGGAAGGAGAACAGATCTTGCTCCGGAGAAGCCTTTGCCTCCTGCAACGCAATTCTCCTCTTCTGAAGAACATCGTCAAGTTGTTTTCGAATGGCATTAGCTGCATGTTTCACTTTATTATGTCGTGTACCTGGTAGTCATTACTGAACGTCCATGGCACCATATGTGACTCAGAAACGTAGACTAAAAGGCAGCGTTGGTTTAAACTTTAAAGTTCAGCAAAATGTTGTGCTAATTTTACAATTAATAAGAAACGAAACGCAAAGGATCACAATAAAAAACACTACTGAAAATTTTATTCAGGATCATCATGCTATGAATTACCTTGGAGAAGCACCGATAAATAGCACTGGAATTCCAATTCACTGCAAGTGTTCCGGCAATTTCTCGCAGGCTAACCTCACATATACTGTTCAGCACAACGATCTATACATCAATGTCCCGAACTAGATCGGACGACGAAGAAGACGATGACTTAGGCCGGCCTGCAGGCGGAACCGACTATGGGGGAGCATTCGACGCCACGACACTGCTGTCCTACACCACGTTTCGCTCATGCGTTATGCTTGAGCTGGTGGTAATGTATAAGCCCTTCCATGCGTGCTTATCGAGCTCTGCTACGTTGCACACGAGAGCACTTTCTCGGTGTGTTTGCTTTATAATCTACATTACTCAGTGATTTTCTTAAACCACATCTATATGCTATCGCCCACCGTGACCTGCTCGTTCGACTTGATGGACAAGTGAACTGTATCACGTGATATGAATGAGATAGCCACTATGGATATGGTATAAGTTCCTTGCACGAAATGCAATAATCAAATGGTTTCGAATTAAGCTTTACCAATAAACTAGAACTATAAATTGATTACTTGAATCTACTTGAGTTTTTCATTGAAAAACACTCAAATATATCCAACCATTTAAGGACTGCCAATGGGACATTTGGACCACTCGAAGCAGTTGCAAAGTGATATCGTTCTTATCTTTTAAAACAAACGTTTATATTTATGAGTCGGCTTTTTTATTTCGTGTCATTCACTGTGTTTTCTACTCATACTCTTTATTTCTACGGTCATACAGTAATATCTTATTCTCGTTGGCTGCGAACTATTCGTAATGTACTAAGCGTGAATTAATACCGTGAGTTACTTTGTGGGTCACTATTGTACATAAAACCAACTCCACTACTATATATATTTTAAAATAGTGTCAAATTACCATCAATCAAATAAATGCGGGATGTCATAGAAGACCTTGAATCTAAATTGCATTGGTGTTTTTGTCAATACAACCTTGTTTTACCTGAAATTATTGACTCATAATTTATAACGTTACATTTCCTATCTACAAAACCCAAAGTACTCAGTGCTTTTCTTAATCCACATCTATATGCTATCGCCCACCGTGACCTGCTCGTTCGACTTGATGGACAAGTGAACTGTATCACGTGATATGAATGAGATAGCCACTATGGATATGGTATAAGTTCCTTGCACGAAATGCAATAATCAAATGGTTTCGAATTAAGCTTTACCAATAAACTAGAACTATAAATTGATTACTTGAATCTACTTGAGTTTTTCATTGAAAAACACTCAAATATATCCAACCATTTAAGGACTGCCAATGGGACATTTGGACCACTCGAAGCAGTTGCAAAGTGATATCGTTCTTATCTTTTAAAACAAACGTTTATATTTATGAGTCGGCTTTTTTATTTCGTGTCATTCACTGTGTTTTCTACTCATACTCTTTATTTCTACGGTCATACAGTAATATCTTATTCTCGTTGGCTGCGAACTATTCGTAATGTACTAAGCGTGAATTAATACCGTGAGTTACTTTGTGGGTCACTATTGTACATAAAACCAACTCCACTACTATATATATTTTAAAATAGTGTCAAATTACCATCAATCAAATAAATGCGGGATGTCATAGAAGACCTTGAATCTAAATTGCATTGGTGTTTTTGTCAATACAACCTTGTTTTACCTGAAATTATTGACTCATAATTTATAACGTTACATTTCCTATCTACAAAACCCAAAGTACTCAGTGCTTTTCTTAATCCACATCTATATGCTATCGCCCACCGTGACCTGCTCGTTCGACTTGATGGACAAGTGAATTGTATCACGTGATATGAATGAGATAGCCACTATGGATATGGTATAGGTTCCTTGCACGAAATGCAATAATCAAATGGTTTCGAATTAAGCTTTACCAATAAACTAGAACTATATATTGATTACTTGAATCTACTTGAGTTTTTCATTGAAAAACACTCAAATATATCCAACCATTTAAGGACTGCCAACTGGGACATTTGAACCACTCGAAGCAGTTGCAAAGTGATATCATTCCTATCTTTTAAAACAAACGTTTATATTTATGAGCCGGCTTTTTTATTTTGTGTCATTCACTGTGTTTTCTACTCATACTCTTTATTTCTACGGTCATACAGTAATATCTTATTCTCGTTGGCTGCGAACTATTCGTAATGTACTAAGCGTGAATTAATACCGTGAGTTACTTTGTGGGTCACTATTGTACATAAAACCAACTCCACTACTATATATATTTTAAAATAGTGTCAAATTACCATCAATCAAATAAATGCGGGATGTCATAGAAGACCTTGAATCTAAATTGCATTGGTGTTTTCATCAATACAACCTTGTTTTACCTGAAATTATTGACTCATAATTTATAACGTTACATTTCCTATCTACAAAACCCAAAGTACTCAGTGCTTTTCTTAATCCACATCTATATGTTATCGCCCACCGTGACCTGCTCGTTCGACTTGATGGACAAGTGAACTGTATCACGTGATATGAACGAGATAGCCACTATGGATATGGTATAGGTTCCTTGCACGAAATGCAATAATCAAATGGTTTCGAATTAAGCTTTACCAATAAACTAGAACTATATATTGATTACTTGAATCTACTTGAGTTTTTCATTGAAAAACACTCAAATATATCCAACCATTTAAGGACTGCCAACTGGGACATTTGGACCACTCGAAGCAGTTGTAAAGTGATATCGTTCCTATCTTTTAAAACAAACATTTATATTTATGAGCCGGCTTTTTTATTTCGTGTCATTCACTGTGTTTTCTACTCATACTCTTTATTTCTACGGTCATACGGTAATATCTTATTATCGTTGGCTGCGAACTATAAAGTATTTCTTCTGAAAGATAATGACTGGTTTCATCCCGATCTAGTTGCCTTATATGATCCATATGGGTTATCGAACTCGAGTTTGTCTTTAATCAAATCGCTTAGTTAAAGCAGTTGAGGAAGGTAATAAATTCTATAACTCACCCAACCTGCGACCCTATAAAAAGGAGATTTTATTGAATGAAACTATTGAATGATAAGCTTTTATAGAATCTATTCCAATCAAACTAAGTGCCTGCTCCGAACAAGGTAGTTAATCCATTGGGGGCCTTCTCAGGTTAGATACGTAGCAGGTGTATAGGTTAGTTGGGTTAGGTAGATAGGCAGATTCTTCCTGAACTATGCCATTTCCTGAGCTTTCTCCCCATAATCAGAATGGTGGAGCGATACTACTACTACCGCGCAGATATAGACTGAATTAATACCGTGTGTTTTGTGCAGCTATAGCGACATAGCTGCTTCTTACAATATAATCAGAATGGTGGAGCGATACTACTACTACCGCGCAGATATAGACTGAATTAATACCGTTTGGTTTGTGCAGCTATAGCGACATAGCTGCTTCTTACAATATTGAGAGTTTTATGCGCCGAGGGCGAGCATACAACGTAGAATGAAGACCTATTTGCTAATCAACTATTCAACTTGGCTTGGTTTGCTATTTCGACTGGGCTTGGTTTGCTAATCAGCTATTCAACTTGGCAGGGACTAACTGCTAGGCAGCCAGTCTTGTTTATAAATAAATGATAGGATGTTAATTTAATAATGTCTTTATGATATTAATAATTTTCCACATATTCCATTCATATATTTATAATATCTACTCATATATTTATCTATCATATTGGTATTAGGTTTTTTCATATTTTTATAATATGAAAAATAATTTTGGTCATATTTAGAGTTTATTAATTTATACTTTTGTATTTAACTTTTATGGCTCAGAATGTCCTTTTCATGCAATCAATAATTTATTTTTATTTTTATGTAATCAATAGATTTTTAAGCATTGAATAGAATGTTATCAATAAATTTGTATGCATTGAATATATTTTAATCAATAAATCTAATGCATTAAATACATAATCCATGGCATTGAATAAATTATATCAATATTTTTTTTATGCATTGAATAGATTTTATTTTAATCAATACAATTTTGTAGATGGAAAGGATTTACCATCTATGTGAGAGTAGGAACATCGAGGATTAAAATTACTTCCTTTTAGAGTGCCCTGCGTACAACCACATTAGATCTCAATTTCACAATCTTTGTTACAATACTAACCTTCCTAGCCTTTTACAGTGTCAAAATTATAGTAAGCTCGGGAGGCTTCTCTCCAAGATTTTTGAGCATAGGAATAAAATCTCAAATCAAAATAAATAATTTGTTTCTCTAGGTCCAATAGACCAATGTTTGGTCTCAGCGAACGTTAACCATCATCATCATCATCATGAATTGAATAGATTTTAATCAATAACTATAATACATTGAATGTAATAAATCTAATAAATGTGACGCAACCAATACAAAGTAAATGTAAATGAACCAAATTTTGTTGCAATCTAATGCAGTCAAATCTATTGCAATCTATTGAAACACACTCAAACTATGCATTCAATGCATCAAATCTATTGCAATTTATTGAAATACGCTCAAGTTATGCATTTAATGTATGCATTCAATCTATACCATTTATTGATGCATTCAAATCTATTTAAAGCATTGATTGCAATCAATTGAATAAAGTCAAATTTTCAATCAATGGATTTGAGTGTATCAATAGATTGTATAGATTAAATGCATTATATTGCGATAGAATTAGGTTCATTTAGATTTATTATGTATTGGTTCACTTAGGTTGAATAGATTTATTACATTCAAATTATTTAATGCATTATCTTTTATGGGGCATAGATTTTAATAACATTTTATATGTGTAATGTAATCATTCAAAAGATGAAATAAATTAGGTTTATTTATAGAATTAGGGTATTGGGTTTAGTAACATGCAGTAGTTTAGCATGAAGTTTGTTTAGATTTAATCACATTAATTTTATATCATTTGATTGTTATAACATTGTTTTGTTTTATAATATCAAATTTATTAATATTGCTAAAAATGGATATTAATGTTAATATTTATATTAATATGAAACATATATATTAATATAAATATTATACAAAATTATTAATAGAAAATTAAATATTAATATTTCTCTAGAACTTAGTGAGCTTATGGAACACCACATCTCGTGCATTAGATGCTCAGAGCTTCCTTGTTCCATTGTGAAGGATCTCGCTCTAGTTAATCTGATGAAGATGATTCACAACTTACCCTAGTTCTCCTTTTTTAGCGTTTTTATATAATTATAGACTTATTACAGTTACCTAGCGCATAGGAAATACAAACTCTTAGGTGTGCATTGTATGGTTGGACAAATTTATAATTTTGTGTTTATGGATGACTTATTTTGTAGATAGGTGGCCAACACACCTAGTTTCCCACTCGTGAAATTGAGGCCACCTAACACATGGGTATATGGCTGTAACTTGTCCTATTTACAAAAATTAATAGAAAGGAACCACCAAACTTACAAAAAAAAATATTAAACTCACAGTTCCATTAATAATAATATTATTATTATTAGACATTAATATTAATATTAATAATAAACATAAATATTAATATTAAACATAAAAAAAATATATAGAAATAAATTTTGTATCTATACATTCATGTGAACATTCCCATTAAACATTGGGTTTAATAAATTTAGGTTTATTTAGATTCAATGACATTAGGTTTAAAACATTTGGTAATTTTATATTGTTTAAAATATGTGTTATTTTTATATCATTTGGTTCATGTGAACCTGATGTTATTTTATAACATCATGTTTATAAGATTACATTTTTTAATATTAAAAGATAATGGTTTAATCTTAATCAAACTATTATCAATGAAATGGTTTAATGTTAATATTTATACTGAACATAAACATTGATATCTTTTTTATAATATGGTTATAACATGGGCTTTATAAGATTAATTTTTGATCATTAAAAAATGGTTTAATATTAATTAAACCATTAACAATGAAATGGTTTAATGTTACTATTTATACTAAACATAAACGTTGATATTTTTTTATAATGTGGTTCACTTACATTTGGTGGCTGCTACATCCACAAGAAAGTAGAGTTAGGTTATTTTATAGCATGGGCTTTATAAGATTAAGTTTTTATCATTAAAAAATGGTTTAATATTAATTAAACCATTAACAATGAAATGGTTTAATATTAATTAAACCATTAAAAATGAAATGGTTTAATGTTAATATTTATACTTAACATAAACGTTGATATTTTTTTATAATGTGGTTCATGTACATTTGGTGGTCACTACATCGACAAGAAAATATAGGCAAATCAACATGAAGGGATCTACATGTTGACCAAACTAGTAAGGCCTAACGCCAAGGGGATCGAGGAGATTTGACCCCATGACATCTTGAAAAATCCACGCAGATCAACATGAAGGGATCTACGTGTTGACCAAACTAGTAAGGCCTAACCCTGAGGGGATCGAGGAGATTTGACCCCATGACATCCCGATTGGTGAGGTACTTAGCAACATGAGATTGACCGATTGAGATATCCCTTTGGGCTTCATAAACATTAATATTGATATTAATATTAATATTAATATAAACATTAACATTAATATTAAACATAAAAATTAATGTATACATAATCTAGGCTTATTAACATTAATAATTTTGAATTGTAAACACTATGCTTATAAAATTGTGAATTTTTGTTGACTATTGTAACAATATTCTTATCACTCATTTGATTTTATACTATATGTATATGTGAAGTTTCCTCTATGTGTATATGTAAAGTTACATGTGTATGCTACTTTTAATTTTAACGAACATTAGTTGAAAATTATTTTGTTGATTTCACATGTGTTTTTTTCTTTATGCTAGGTGATTTCATTGTCTCATCATGGATCAACCTATTTGAAGTTGTCTTCCATTTGAAATTCTTGAAATTATCTTTCTTTGGTTGCCCTTATCAATTGCGATAAATTTTAGCACTATTTGTAAGAAAGAGAAGAATGTTTTCAAAAACCATTCTTTCTTATTGCATTGCAAGAATGTATCCACAAACAAATTTGGATTTATGGATTATTTCCTCAGTAATGAAGATAATTATTTTGTTGTTCAATACCTTAATGAGAATGGGCACATATCCCAGTTTCATTATGATTCATAGATTAAAGATATGGAGTAGATTCTATTATTGGATCAATGGTATCTTTATCCTTACCAACATGATTCTCCCATTCAAACAATCATTTTGTAATGAATCCATTTATAAAGGCCTCTAAAAACATAAGGGCAATACGAATTGGAGATTGGGTATTCCTTTCATTATTGGAAAAAGTAAGTAGAAGAAAATATTATCGGGTTGTTCTGAAACATATGTATGATACAATGAAGTCTAAATTTCTATGTTTGTAGTAGCCTTGAGAGAGTTTGGCCAAGGGCTGATCTTCAATTTGGTGGCACTTCACCCCCAAAGAATGGAGTTTTATAAAACTAAGTTTTTTTGGTTGTATCTAGATAAGAAGTATGAATATTATCATCAATATGCATATGAAATCTACTGGTTTGGTGTAATAAAAAATGAATAGGGTTTTTCATTTGTTCCAATCATTGACATATGATGTATGTCAATAGAAATATACAAGAATCAATTGCTATACCTTGTCAATGATGGCTCCACTTCTGTATGGTGAGTTGAACAAATAGATAATTTCCAATTTGGTCAATCGTGCTTTGATCGAATAAATGACTACTTTGAGGATCATTGGGGCTTCACATGGAATTTGTTAGAATAAATTTATACATATATAAATATAAAATGTCTCGTTTATCTTCCATTTTGAACAACCAATGGTGTGGTCCTTATGTGCAACTGCAGTCAAGTTCCTTTCCTATTATATGACATGATATTGGCGTATGTTTTCCAACAAATATTGATAATTCAACTAATCAATAGATGTTTGGGTTTTCATCTCCAACATTGTAGGATTGTAATGATCTCATTAAGTCTCTAAATGTTTTTGCAATTGTTCCTCATATGGATTCTATTGATGAGATTCCACCAATAGATATGGATATGGAGTGTTAGGCTATTAGTCATATTAAGATTTCTCCTAAATATTTTCATTTTATATACATTTTACGGTTCTCGAAAATATTTCCATTCTTTTTACTTTACAAGCTTTGGGTGTTGTTGTAGCGGCTACAACCACCCTCCAAAATTTTGGCTCGCATGCAAATTTGGGAACATACCTCAGATCCTGCGATCGATTATCCTTGATCACTTGTTGGTAATATGATGATTTCAAGCTCCCATCCTCGATCTTAAGAGTTGTCTGTGTTCTCATCTTCATGCAACATGTGTCATATTTGGGCATAGGGGTTGTTGCTTGTCATGCAAAGGGAATGTTGTCTTGCTTCAAGGGAATTGTGTGCGTATGAGTGGTGGTCATCACATAGGCATGTTTCACACTCACCTAACACACTCTTGTCACAATGGTTGTTGCACCGAGAAAAGTATGTCTTATACATTCTAGATGGTCTACGTTGTGTCACTAAGTGTTTGTGTGTGATCATCCTAGCTCAAGTTCTATCATGTTTACATATGTTTCACTGATCTCACACATAGCCATTTCCAAAAGCAACCTAGCCTCATCCATCTTCCCGAAATTGCTCACTTTTTTTCTGCAACCATCAAGCTTTCTCCCTTACCTGTTGAAACCGCATAGTGCACAAAGACATCAACCTCCCTTGCGTGTTGAAACCCCTAGTGCGCAAACACCCCAACCATCATTGCTCTCCAAAAATGCGCAGGGGAGTAAAGAAGCCAACATTGCTCTCCAGAATCATGCAAAGTGGTCCTGTTGCACTGCATGGAGGAACTGCACAGTTTTGTCCAAGTTGTCTTGTTTGTCTTACATGTAGAAACTGTGCAGACGAGCCTCCTAGGGCTTCATTCGCACGACAGTCAATTCTTTCTAAATTTGTGCAGATCTACCTCTCAGTGAATACAGGAAATGATGACATGCTGAAATCACTTCCAAGGAGTTGAGGAGAGGGAACAAGGAACCAATCAATCGAAAAGATCAGGATCACATGCATACTCCATTGGATGCATAATAATCTTGAGGGTATGTATGGTAAGTAAAGAATTTCAAACCAGAGAGTAACTCCTAAACCAAAAATTGATTCGTGTTTCTTCCTTCAGGTAGGTCTTCATTAAAAACATGAGGGAGAGACTATTCAGTTCATCTCCCGATGACTATTCATATTATTTATTTATCTATTTACATTATATTCACCCAATCATGAGGACTAGGTGTCAATATTCCCCCTCTTAATTTCAAGGGATGTTGGTGAGTCCAAGCATCATTCTAAATCGTTCAAGCTTTTCTCTTCCAAGTGCTTTAGTAAAGATGTCTGCAATTTTCTCATTTGTGGAACAATGATGGAGATGGATTGTTTTGGCCTCAACATGATGTCAAATTAGATGATATTTAATATTGATGTGCTTCGTTTGATGATGGAACTTTGGGTTCTTGGCCAATTTTATTGCAGAGGTATTGTCAATCATGAGTGGAGTTGATTGTACTTGTTTTACCTACAAATCTTCAAGAATTTTCCTGAGCCACACAATTTCTTTTGTTGCTTCAGCCACTGCCATGTATTCTTCTTCTGTTGTGGAATATGCTAGAACTGATTGTTTGCATGATCTCCAGGAGACAACTCTTGATCCAAGACTCATAGCATATCCTGAAGTAGATACCCCAGTTTCTTTGTCTCCATTGAAGTCTGAATCAGAGTATCCAATCAAGTTGAAGTCGTCCACCTGTGTATAGTTGATTCCAAAGTCTTGAGTTCCCTTCAAGTACCTTAGAACTCTTTTTGCAGAAGACCGATGTCCCTCACAAGGCTTTTGCATAAACCTGGAGAGGATTCCAACAACAAACAAAATGTCTGGTCTGGTAGTAGTTCGGTAGTTGAGACTTCCAACAAGCTTTCTATACTTTGTTGCATCCTCAAATTCTTTTCCTTCAATAGATGTGAGCTTTAAGTTTTGTTCCATTGGAGTAGTAAGAGGATTGCATTCTGTCATGCCAAACTTATTCAATAGATCTCCAATGTATTTCTTTTTAGAAATAAATATGGACTTCGGATGTTGGGTTACTTCAATGCCAAGATAGTAGTGAACATAGCCCAAATTAGTCATTTCAAAACTTTTCCCCAATTCCTTATTTATGGATGCAATGTAGCTTTCTTTGTTCCCTATCATCAAAATATCATCTACATATACCACAAGATATACAACTATTTTTCCAACTTTCTTGACAAATAAAGTTGCATCATCAAGATCATAATGTTTGAAATTGAGTTTCAGAAGATGCTCAATTAGTTTTTCATACCAGGCTCGTGGTGCTTGTTTGAGGCCATACAAGGACTTCAAAAGTTTGCATACTTTATGCTCATGTCATTTCACAGAAAATCCTTCAGGCTAAGACATAAAAACATTCTCTTTTAGATCTCCCTTTAAGAAAGCAGTTTTTACATCCATTTGATGGACTTTCCAACCATTATGAGCTACTAGTGCAAATAGTGTCCTGATGGTAGCCCATTTTGATGTGGGGGAAAAAGTCTCCTCATAATCGACCCCTTCCTTCTGTGCAAAACCTTTTGCCACAAGCCTAGCTTTGTGCTTGTCAAGTGAGCCATCAGCTTTATACTTGTTCTTGTAGACCCACTTGCAGCCAATTGGTTTGGTTCCTAATGGAGGATCAACCAGCTTCTAAGTGTCGTTCTTTATGGGGGCATCATACTCCTTTTGCATCGCTTCTTTCCATTCATCATGAGAAGCAGCTTCTTTGAAGGAAGTTGGTTCAAAATATATAGACAAGTTCAATTCACAATCATAAGAAACATCCATATCAACAGGTGAATTAGAGTCATCTACATCACCTCCATTTTTCTCGTTTGAATTTCTAGTTCTTGTCTTTCCAACTTCATCAGGATGAACACTTTCAAGTGTCTTTGTCAACCACTTTGGGGGACCTTTCTTAGAGATGGTCCAGGCTGCTTCGTTGATTGAGTTGGGACTGAATCAAGATTGAGTCTCCCAATTCTATCAATCACATCACTTAAAGCATCATCTGTTGTTGGAGTTTCATGTGGGGGAGAGTGTTCCTCAGAAGAAGATTCCACATGTTGATCTAGTATAGGAATACCCCCTTCAAGATGTTGAATTTGATTATCAAATTCTTGAAATGATTTTAATTTTGTGAATCTATCCAAGCGATCAAGTTTTCACTCAACAACATTGTCAGTTTTGGATGATTCAAGAAAAATTACATCTCTAGATACAACAAACTTTTTATTTACTTCATCATAGAGATGGTATGCTTTGGAGGTGTTTGAATACCCCAGGAAGATACACTTATTACTTCTAGCACCAAATTTGTTTCTATGTACCTTTGGAATCAAGGCAAAACAGGTGGAACTAAAGACCCTTAGATGCTTTACTGAAGGAACATGTCCATACCACATTTCATATGGATTCTTGTTTCTAATAGCATTAGATGGACATCTATTCTTTATATGCAGCACATAGAAAAACATCAACCCAAAACATTATCTTTACATTTTTTAAGAAGAGCATGGATCGTACCATATTTAAAATTGTCCTATTCATTCTTTTAGCTACACCATTCTGTTGGGGATTATAAGGTACAGTTGTTTGATGTTTGATTCCATGTTGGCGAAGATAGGTTTCAAATTCATTTGATGTGTACTCTTTTCCATTATCAGTGCGAATAGACCCAATATGAGATTGTGCATCATTTTCAATACATTTATGAAAATTCTCGAATGTTTGAAAAGCATCAGATTTGTTCTTCAATAAATAAACCCAACACATTCTGGTGTAGCCATCAATAAATGTCATCATATATTTATTTCCATTTGCAGAAGGAACAGGCATTGGACCACATAAGTCTGAATGAATGAGTTCAAGTTTTCTATGTGCTCTTGAATGTGAATCATGAAAACACTGTTTTCTATGCTTTCTTAGAATGCAAGCATCACATTGCTTAAGTTTCCTAGGAATTGTGGGCAAACCAGCAACACCATTTTTCTTCAACAAGTGGAGGATGTCATAGTTAAAATGTCCAAATCTAGCATGCCATAATAAACTTGATGGAAGTGTACCTTCTTCATGATGAGAATTGTATGAGAAATGGTGTGCACGAGTAGAGGATCCTTGCAGCTTGAGAAGCCTTTCTTCTTCTATTCCCCTCATGACAAGTGAGTGGTCAGATGCTTTTCCCACCTCAAGCTTGCCATCAAACATATGAATGGAGTGACCTTGCTGGTGGATGTGAACCAAGAACAACAAGTTTCTCTTCAGCTGTGGGAGATATAGAAAATGGTGTAGAAGCTGGTAGACCAGGCAATTTAAGCCTGATTGTGCCAAGCCTTGATGGCTTCAATTTTGATTGGTCTGCAAAGTATACTGCTCCATCAACATTGTTAGTAAATTCTTTAAAAAATTATTTTTTATGAGTCATGTGGCAGGGTTCTCCTGAATCAAGCAACCAATCATTTTTCCAAGAAGCAAGTGAAGCATTAAATAAATCTTCATTTACTCCAATATTACATTGTGCCACAACATAGTGAGCGGATTTAGGTGCTTTACCTTTGTTTGTATCATCAGTTTTACCTTTTTGTTGATTTCTTTTCTGTCCAATTTTGTCCCATGGTAGCTTGCATGAAGAGGCATCATGTGATCCATTTCTTTTGCAGCGAATGCAGGCAAATCTACCTTTTCTCCTTGAGAATGTCTGCCCCCCTGCCTCTGAAATATCTTCCTCTTCCTCTTCGACCACCTCTTCCTCTTGAAGAATCTTGAGTAGGATACTTTTCTTTATGAGAAAGGCACACAGCCTCTTCATAAGATTCAGGGGTTGTCTTCTTTCTAAAATATTTCTCTCTTTTAGCAAACTTTTTCACAAGAGAGTCAAAAGTGATATCTTTGAGATTTCCATTTGCTTGCAATGACTCAAGATAATTGGAGTAAGTAGGATAAAGTGCATTGAGAAAAGCGATAAGAAGAATATCCAATTCAACCTTAGTGGATTTGATATCATGCATTATAGACTTTACTTCAGATGCAAGAGCAAGAGGATCATTATTCCACAGTTCAAGAGTGAAGAGTTTAATCATGAATTGAACAACTTCAAGTGCAGAATGTGAGTCATAGAGTTCTTTCAGCTTTTGTAAGGCTTTAAAGGCAATTGAATATGACAAAATATGGTGACTCACCTCCTCATTTACACATTTTGTGATTAATGCATAAGCTTTGTTATTCTTGTTTTCCCAAATGACGAGCTCTTTGTATGAGGTAGGTTGTACTGGTTCATTGTCTCCATCTCCAACACACACTCTTTTCCACAACTCATTGAAAATGAAGGTGTTTTTTATCATCCGGGACCATTCAGGATAGTTCTCCTTACCAGTGAGAACTATTCCCACCATGGATATGATTGAATGCATTCTGTAAAAAAATACTTCTACTGATAGAAAAATACTTCTGCTGGAAAAAATGCACTGTAGTAGCAATGTTCTGAAAAAAGGAAATTATGGTAGCAATATGGAGGAGGTATGGCAGTTTCAACACAAGATGTTTAAATTTGTAGATTACAGTCATTATTCAGTCAAGTAATAACCATCTTTATTTTTCAGAAAATGGAAAATTTGTAATTTGAAGACTTTCCTATCTCTTTCAAGTAATAGGTGGGTCTGATGTCAGCTCAAAAATTGGAAAATTTTTCTTTTATTGACTTTATCATCCAACACTATGAGAACAATGAGATCCAGTAGAGATATAATCAAATCCAAAGTAAAGCGACTAGTCCTCATCACAAAACTGGCTTCTCTGGTTATTGAGATTCATTATACAAGAGTCATTTATTGCTCAATATTACGCAATCATAACATGACTTGGGTATCCCTCTTCCGCCCCTCAGACAAGAACCGGCAGACCGAACATGATACCGACATGGTTTTGTGAATAATAGAAACACAACGACAATCTCATTCGGATGGCAGAGGTGGAGAGTAGCAGCCCAAGACGCAGATGATTTTGAAGGCGGAGACAAGGAGGAATACGGGATGGAGATGGAGATATATGTGGTGTCAGGTCACAACAGACATCGAAAATATAAACAAAGGTGTTATTTCAACATATTAGACTGTGGACAGAGAGCAGTGCTCAAGCCTTCATTGTATCATAGTCACCAAAGTGTGGACATAAGAGTCGACTGTGGTGGAGGAACAACATTTGCTGCCCAATGTGAATACCAAGGAATCCAACGAAACAAAATGCCTTTATGAATACCTGTGACGCAGTTTCAAAACAAAATCGCAGGCCCTTTTTTAGCTTTTGGCACTCGCGCTTCACAGCACAAGTCCGGAAGCTCTAGGGATTCCCCATGCAACCCTCTCCTGGATATGGCAAAGCCTCTAGTGAAACCTTTGTTAGGCTAGCACGCAGTGTGTATGACATCGATGGTGGAATCGACACTGAGAGGGAGTGTATGGCAACGGCAGGGTAACTAGGGTATGGAAAATATGCAACATTACAAAAAATGTAGAAGGTCAAGACCAACACTAGCGTGCATTCTGCTGGTATAGTGGAGTATTAAACCACATTTGTGGGTGCGCAGGTACCAAATACACAATAGAGGAGAGAGAGCATAGGAATGGATAATATGATAGACTGCAGAAATGGCAGAAGGGAGTTACAAGGGCATAAGAGCTAAAAAAGGAGTTGGCTCTGATACCATGTCAGACCAAGCAGTAACTCCTCAACCAAAAATTGATTCGTGTTTATTCCTTCAGGTAGGTCTTCATTAAATACATGAGGGAGAGACTGTTCAGTTCATCTCCCGATGACTGTTCATATTATTTATTTATCTATTTGCATTATATTCACCCAATCATGAGGATTAGGTGTCAACAAATAACACCTTTTGAAGTACACCTCTTAGTTGAGTTTGTAGGACTGCTTGTCATTGTCATATCATCCCATCCTCAATAACATCCATGTGCGTAAACACGAAAAGTCATCTCATGTATTTCTTCTACATGTCTTGCTTCCTTTTCACTTGTTTGATGAACTTTCGTCTTCGGCATCTTGATTCTTATGCCATGCTTGTGACCTTGTTCTGGTGATGATGAAGGTTTTATTTGAGTTGTCTTCTCTATGGACACATCTATCACACTCACACACGATTTTGTATGTACTCTCACGCAAGTGTCGTCGTGGTCATTCAACAATCTATCACAAGCATCACACTTATCACTCGTACCATCGATCAGTTGCGCTAAGTGTTTTTGTCTTGATGGTTCAAGGTGTCTTCTCATCAAGTCATGTTGTATGTGTGTTTGCAAGGTCACGCATGAACAAGTTCACTCATTCACACACTTGGTCATTTTGTTGAAGTTCTATTGACTGGACCATCCTCCAACAACCGCACATCTGCTCAGCTTTATTGAGCAGTTTTAGCTCTCAGTAATTATGTATTGTTGGCTAGAATTCCACAGAGCTTGAGGGTGCCTCCTAGGCAGTCTGCACTACACAACCCTGGAATCAACTCGACTTACTATCACCCAGAACAATGCAGAAGTTTCCCAACAATCCTATTCAATCTGTGTTGCTCATAAGCACATCAACCAAGCCTCCAACTGGTCAATTGGAGAGTTTGACCGGGCAATGACCCCACAACTCACTCCCCCCAAAAATTGTAGAAAAGTTGCAAAGCATGCCCGCTCCACTGACTACAGAAACTGTGCAGAAATTCCGGACCTACACTGTATGTCCGACATTGTCTCCCTAAAAAAACATTACGCAGTTTTTCCAGCCAGTCACCCAGTTAGCTGGCCTTCTGCTCGCCCGTAAAACTGTATAATTTTCATGAGAAATTAACCATTTGCCTAACATCTCACTCAGCTTAGAAACTATGCAAGGATTTTTAGCAGCTGAGCCTCCCAGCAATTGCGTAGTTTTTTCCAGTAGACTCCCACAACCCACTACCAACTCCCCAGAAAAATTGTGTAATTTTTCCAAGGAAGCCTACTATAGCCCGTTGCCAGCTCCTCAACGAAATTGCGCCATTTTTCTACTAACCCCTCTGCTCCCTGCGTTACTTCTATAAAAAAATTGCACAGATATTCCATCCATCTGAACCAGATCTTGCGCACATTCGCTGTTGATCCAGATTGTCAATCCTAATCTCCCAGTGACCTCTGTGCAATTTTGACTAGTAGTGCCTGGAGCCCGCATCCTGGCTTGAAATTTTCCTTGCGTAGTTTCAAGAACTTTATCCTCACTCCTGGTCACCTACATCCAAAAGTGAAAGATAATAGATCAAGGTAGACTGGGATATTTTTTTATTTGATGTCATCTCATCATGAGTGATTGCAAATACAGGTACATGGATGAGACATGACGCGATGATGAATGGGATGATCAAGGAGAGAACATGAAAGAAGATTTTTTCATGAATGAACGAACAAGGAGAGCATGCAAGGAGATTTGTTCGTGAATGAAAGAACAAGGAGAGCATGTGAGGAGATTGTTTCAAGAACGTACAAACAAGTAATGCATGGAAGGAGATTATTTCGTGAATGGACAAACACATAAGGCATGTCAAAGTACAAGTGATGGAGGAACATGCACGTGCAAACATCAAGTGAACACCAAGACCATTGAACACTTGACACACCTTGCCATGTGAAGATGAAGCTATGATACACCAAGAGCACATCCATCAATCAATAACTCTATAGCTTGACATGGACACAACCACCAGCATGACATAACATCACTGTCGTGTCAAGTCGTGTCATGAGTCATCTTGGCCACATCACTACTGTGGCCCATACTATTGTAAATCAATGTCATATAACGTGGAAGTCCAAGAGACCCACATGTAAATCTGAAGAGTCATGTAAGTCAAATAACCATGAGGGAAGTTGAATAGTCATAAGGGCTAGTTTTACCCTTGGTTATACCCCTCATTTGTACATGCAATATAATTTTCACCTTGGCTCCTCCCACATAGCCTTGAGAACCTATAATATTTTATTTGAGGAGCGAACAGTGGATCCAATGCCTCGCTTATGGGGTTAGTGATGTATGGAGAACTGATGTGTCTTGGAACTTTCGGTTAATTCAAAATCTCGTTAACGGGCCAACATATTTTCACACATGTATTATAATTGTTTGTAAGACTATTCTTTGAACAATTGTAATGCATGTTGCTTTATATTGTGTTAAGATAGTTGAACTATTTCAGTTGTTCTAATACATATGCTTATCAAAATGTGTTGTTTAAGCTGTTAACATTGTCTTTCCCGTGTGGGCTACCTCGATGGACACTAGACAAAACATTCCCGTAAACTTGTTATAAAAACCATCGCACTTGCGTGGACTATCCCGTTAGGTGTTGCACATGTTATCCATTCATTGTGTGTTAGTGACTACCACATCTGTGTGGACTACTCTGCCAGAAGTTACGCATGTCCCGTTGAGTTGTGTGTCTCTAACATAGTTGGGACTCTTTCCTTTTGACTAGAGACTCACTTCCACCTTCTTCGTCTCCGGTGAAAGAACCTTGACACAAGTAACACTAGCACTCACCAGGCATGTGAACCTCACTGTTCGAAGACAAAGTAGACCACTCTCACATGTCAACAAGCAAGAGATAAGACATATCTTTAAGATAATGGAAACCAGGCCATTGTACCAGATGGGACTCATACACCAAATGGTGCAAGATCTAGTTGGGACTTCATACTGTGGAGATCCCTTGAATGTTGGCAAGTCCAACATCATGAACAATTCTGGCACTAGAAGGAGGGCCAGATGACAAGCTGAGTCCTCAGAATTTGTTTTGAATCTCTGCATAATTATCATGAATAAGCACAAAATTTCTCTTCTGGAATGTATGTCTTATTGAAACAAATTTTAGATCTCCGAAGAGCTTTGGAATAACTTGTCACACAACATATATGATGGCAGAGGCTAAGTAGCCTTTGATAGACATGTGGTTGGTGTTGTAGGTTCCTGTGAAAGGCATGAAATATTTCAAGACTATATGACCTACGCATTGTTTGCATACACACTTCGAGGGCACCCACTGCATTGGTGTGCCACACTGCCCGAAATGTCTATTCACTCTCTCCCTAATCTGGTTGCAGAGATAGAATGTGCTTTCAATAATTTTGAACATAAAGCACTCAATAAAGAAATTCTAAAATTTTAGATTGCAGGTTACTGTGGTGTGATTTCTGAATGGATTTCGGATATTCCACAGTGCTCATATTTTATAGTCGACGTTTCGAGTCTGAACCTAGACTCATCATCAGGACAGATGATGATGAGTCTAGGTTCAGACTCGAAACGTCGACTATAAAATATGAGCATTGTGGAATATCCGAAATCCATTCAGAAATTCTAAAATTATGGAAAACACCTGATGAATCCCTTGAGAAATTTCACACACGCTTTTGTAATCTTGCATATTGGTTTCCTCAAGATGAAATTGATTGGGAATTTCTCAATGGAATATTTAAGTATCTTCTTTACGTATCCAAAAATCCATAATTCTTATAAGGATTCGAACCTCACTCAGTATAATTCGATGATGGAGCTGCGCAATCACAAGAGAACACAAATGTTGGCACAAGTGATTGTATTCATTCCCCTCATCAAACAGCTCCACCACCCGTAGAGTGATGCGGGAGAACAGGCACACATATCGGTTGAACTGTTACATCGTTGTACCCCACCCACTCTTAATATATACGCAGATTTGGCTTCCAAGCCTGCTAGTTGTCATGTTGGCTTGTTACCTCAACCTCTGACCTCGCGTTCTGTTGATCCTAAGGATTGTATTGTCTTGTGTTCTTCCATTCCGGACTCCACATGTGTTTTGAACAAGGATCAAGTTGTCGACGAAGTTGGTGTTGTGCAGCGAACCTACACTATCTTTCATGATGAGTGTGTGAAGGAATATAAAGAAGAATATGTGGTGAAGGATGAATCCCTTTCATCCACACCTCATTCGCTCTATCCTGACATCCCTCATGATTCTACCATTTTTTATTCTCCCTACGAAATCTCATTTCCTAATGTCTCTACTTCTAATCGTTCACAGGAAACACTGGATGTGAGTGTGTCATTACATTGCAGAGAGGACACATATTCCTTTGAAAATCCATCCCATCTATCATCTATCTTTTCCGAAAACATAGAGGGTGAACATCCTTGCTTCTCATCTACCCGTCTGCATGATTCATCAAATCATGAGGATGTTGAGAAACATCTCGAATTTTTTTATCGTGGCTTTTGTGATCTTTGTAATTCGTCATTTGATCACAATGTTGATTCAGTCATTGTTAATTTATATAAACCACTGGTCTTCGAGGGTTTATCTATTGACAGAGTGGAAACCCTACAGTCTGTCGAGGCACTTTAACCTGGGCTAAGGGTTATGTTAGGTCCTCACTATCCTGAGGTTAGTTCCACTTCCGCTCAAAAAAATTTCGAAACACCCAAGGCTCCTCATCACTCTCTACTTCACATTGAAGATCAACCAAACACCTACATTTCACTTCCTCCACTCAAATCACATGATCCCATTGCTCAAGCTTTAGAGGAATCTCACACAATGAGTGCACTTGAAAAGCATAAGATATTAGTGTTTCTCATGTTTTCTTTTATGTCACAGTCCAAAGAATGTGTATGTTTACCATCTACACGTAGTATGTCGCAACACCATGGTACATCTACATAATGTTTGTTTTGGGCATTCAATCATTTCTATTTTGTGGATGTTTTAGAACTCAGAGCGTGTTGGTCTTCACTGATATATATTTCTTGTTCACTGGTTTACATTCATATCTTTCTTGTTAACCATGACTTCACCAACATGGGCCAGCCAATACATCAATGACTACATTGGAAATACCACTTCATGTGACTAGGCCCATGCACTGTTTAGAATAGGAGTAGGAGTAGTGTTTTCTTCTTTTCTTTGGTTTGCTTTTCCTTATGGTTTGCATGTTTGCCTACTTGATTTCTTGGTTTGGTTTGCTTGCTTGCTTGCTTTGCTTACTTATTTTTCTCTCACTTCAATTCTTTTTTTTTCTTTTTACTTTCTTTTCTTGCTTGTGCCCGTAGGTTAGCCTCTCATGAAACCATGTTCGACTCTCGAGACAAGCTGGGTGAATTTAAGAGGATTTGTACAACTATCAACATCTGGTTATCTATTTTCCTTTCTCTTTATGACGAACTTGTTGTCTTAAATCGATGATGCCTTGATCGAAAATACATTCTGTTCAGAGTGAGTCTTGGTGAAAACACAATGCTTATGCTCTTAGCACCACCTACTCTAATCGGTCCTTTTAGGTTAACCCCTGTTAGCTCAGTGAAGTAGAGCAAGGTGAGGGGGACAACCTTAACAAGTATGTCAGAGGTATAAATAACATACTTCTCTGAACGAACAACCTCCCTTACTCTCAATACATCGGAATCCCTCTTCCACCTATGAAATAAATAAGTGTCTATGCACATTTCTTAGAAAAATAAATTAAAAAAATGAAAAATGAATAGGTACTGACCAGGCTCGTTGGCAGTGGAGTGATGCGTGTGTCCCTATGTGACTCCACCGGAGTACAATCTAGAACTGTTGGCAGCGAAGCAATACAAGAGATGAAACTTAAATTCTAATAGTTATATTACTTGTGCACCAATATACCCCTCATCCAAAATCGAAATAACTAATTTGACTTGCCTTGGAATCTGTGCTGACCGGTCAAGAGAATGGTAGGGACTACATCTTTCACACAAGCTAGTGTGGAAGCTGTTATCACTCAGGTTTTCTCCCTAGAAGTTATTAGAGAAGGAATGGCTTGAGGTAACCACAAGAAAATCTTTAGACTCAGGTTCTAGCCAACGTAAGTCCAAAGAGGGCTCTCTCTTTAAGATTTAACTTTGTTTAAATAAGATTTCAGGCTAGTTCTTAATGTTTGGGGTTGTTTGTTTTGATTAGGTGGTGGAATTAAGAAGACAGATAGGCAGAGAAAATATTTAGGCCATTGGGCTATGGAGTCAACTAAGAAAGGCTTAATTGGATTTTATTTATCACTAAGGTAAGAGTTCACAAGGAAGGCTAACACAAGAAGAGAAAATCTGCAGGTTTAAATGGATGAGAGTCCTAACCAGGGCTAAGGGCAATGAAGAATCCTTAACAGGGGTTAAGATGAGGAAAGGAAGTATGGCCAATAACAAAGGGCAGTGAAGAATCCTATCCTATGGGCCAAAGGGGGATAAACTACAAAAGTAAGGAGGTAATTAAGAATCTCCAGACCAAGGCAGTTTGGAAGAAAACATAAATAAAGCAAACAGTTAAAACATAGATCACTTAAGCTAATTCTAATGATATCATTCCTTGTTTGCTTTTAAGATTATATAAGAAACACATATGAATATCTCATGACATAAAGAGAAAATGAAATTTAAACATGAGAAAATGATACTTATTTGTTCCAATTGTGCACAAGAATCGAGTGAAATGTCGTCAGCTTTATTTCATTTCCAGTAAAACTAGTCCAGTCTCAAGTACAATAGCTCCTTGTCTCAAAAATGATATGTCTACAGAAATGTATTTTAATCCACCCTAATTAATTCAACTTGTGAAGTATTTATACAAAATCTAATACAAAATATCTCATAACCATATGAGAATTAATCTAGGAAACAAAAAATAGCTTCAACATGAAGATAGAGACAAATGGAAAATTGTTTGCTTGTTGTCCCTTTATTTGTGCATGTGCTGGCTGCTGGAATTCAGATTTGGCTCTTGCAGTTGCCTTGGTATTTATGTGTTGGATTCACTCTTATCTTTAACCTACTGATACTCTTTAACTGTGCTGATTAATCTTGTATTACCTATTTTTACCTGGCCAATATCTTTGCCTCATAGATTTACTGTAGTAACTTATAGTAAACCTATAAAACTGGTCCACCATTCACTATCTGGTAATTTTATTTTGATCAATTTCCTATAGACTTCATTGGCTTCTCTATATTTGGCAAAAATTGGGTTTGTTGGTGAACAAGTGCTAGATTTCATGTTCTATGTAGAACATATTCTCCAGGCCAGCATAAAGTACCTTTCCTGTAGGTAATGCTTGTAATCCTGAAGAACTAGCTTGGCTCCTGAATTGTTTTTGCAGTCTTTCAATATAATCTTCCTATGTCATTAATTTTTCATGTATGACCAGAGGACTAGGAATTCCTTTTTCTCTCAAAATGTTTGCTTGAATGCTTTGACATCTTTTCTCCAAATTACGCATCAGGTTCCTTTTAGTAAGAACCTTCTTTATCTCAATAATAGTTTTTGTTCTATCCTGAATTTCTAATTCATCCAGCTGGTACATGTTTCTACCATTCAAAAAATCTATCAATTGATTCGCTTCTTCAAGCTTGTCTCCCAGTTCTTCCTTTGTCTTTTGTATGGATTCCATGGTTGTTTTGGCTAATTTAGTTTGCTAAAAAATAACATGAATGGAAGGCCAAATATCATTGATGGAATCAATGATATTGGTCCATAATATATCCTTGTTATCTCCCAATGGCTTTTCTAGTGTCAAATCATTTTCAAGAATTATTATTCTTTCCACCATCCTTTGGTTTTTTCTTGCTTCTTCTTTATTCTGAATTTGTGCAAGTTCACAACTTGTTTCCAAACTTGTCACTTGGTCTCTGAACTTCTTCAGTTCTGTGACCTATATGTTCATTTCTTCTAGCTTTAACCAATCCATCGGTTCTTTTTGTTGTTGTCCCTGTACTGGTTGATGTACCTATGGCTGAAGCAGTTCCTGCTACTGGAAATGATGTTGTTGTTGGAATTGTTGGTGCCAAAGCAACTCCCAAAGTGGAGGGTACTGCTATGGAAACTGTAGGAATTACAATCTGAGGAGCGGTGGCTAGCTCACTCTGCTTATACTGCATCAAATTCTCCAATTCTTTCTTAATTTCGTTTAATTGATCGTTCAACTTAAGGACTAGGTCCATAAGTTCTTCCTCCTTCTGTTTTTCTAAAACTTCAACAGTTAGAGAATGGTGAAGAGGAGGAACCTTGAGCTACTTCTTTAGTGCAGCTATGTCAGCATTTTATTCTTTATTAATTGCTTTGCTTCTTTAACATCCTTGGGATCATGTCCCAGCTCTATGACCAAGTCCTCTAAGGACTTAATTCTATTGTCTTTTGCCTGAGATGAGGCCTTTTCCAATTGAAGTTGTGCTAATGTGTTATTTAGTGAGTTCTGCAGTTGAAGAGCTGTGATTGCTTTGTTGGTCAACGTGGGGTAGACCATTTCACATGTCTGCATTTGTAGCTCTATTAGATCAATTGGGTGAATGTCCTTTGCAAAAACTTCAAAATCAGTTTTCAAATAGTCAACAATTGATCTTGGTTGTTGCAAAGTTGGCTTAAGAAAACTCATCTGCATCTTGCCTTCCTTTATGTCAATGGATGACATCAGCCTTATCTGTCTTGTTGGGGCCATCTTTAAATAATGGGCATAGCTTTGCAACTTTAATCTTGAATTCCTTGATTTGGTTTCTTTATATTTTTATTTAATACCTAGGTTCTGACCAGAAGGAGCCCTGAACGAAGATACCTCGGTGCTCTGTTGCCTTTCTAATACCTGGAACTGTGAGGTGGATGGTGAACCTCCTTAAGGGATAGCGTGCCCAGTTTATGTCCTTTCTACCACTGTGTTGCCTGTTGTTTCCTGTACTCTTGTTCTACATATGGGTTTAACCTTTTCCTTTTAGCAAAATTTTGATCAATAGGCCTGATAGAAGGAGTGGCATCCTCTCTCTCTCTTTTAAGGTTTCTTTCCTCATTGAGAGGATTCTGAAAAACATGAGCATTGCTCATGATTTGTTTAGGTTGAGCAAGTTCCTTTGAGATTTCACGTTGTTCATATTCTTCTTATTGTTCAGAAATCTCTTGTTTTTTTTATGGCTCTGCTTGTTCTGATGATTCTAGTTGTCTTGATGATCCTGGTTGGCTTGATGGTCCTGATTGCTCCAAAGTTTTTCCACTATGTTCCTATGACGGCCTTTGAGATGGAGTTTCTCCAAGAATGAGTACAAATAAACCTTCATCAAGCCTCCTTTCTAAATCCATCAATACATTGTCAATTGCAACCTTTGTACTATCTTGATCTATTAATGTGTTTACCACCCATTCAGATTGATTGGAATACTGTTCAATTTTTGGGATCCTATGGTGGATGTAAGGAGATAGCTTATTTTTTTGTCTCCTATTACAAATAAAGTTGTGAGGATCATAGTTCCACCTGAAACTCTATTTTAATCTCAATCCCTAGAGAATTTCATCTGCCTCCTTCCTTGCTTCTCTACTGTTATAAATGAATGGGCCAATATGATATTTGATTCTTAGTTGGGTCTTTTTCTTGGTTCTAACAAAATGCACTTCATCTTAATTGATTATTTGTCTATAGTACACTAGTGCAAATATTCTCATGGGGAGGTACTTCGGAATTTTGTAAGGTGGTAACTCACATCCATATATTCTGATTTTTGTATGTTTTTGATACAAGTACCAATCACCTAATTTGTATTTCTTTGACAACTGCAAGATCCTCTTCATGTCTGCAGTGATTCTGGGAGGAGGGCTGCCTAGCAACACGGTAACCACTGTGTGTACAAATAGATCAATGAAATATGTATATGGGTAGGGATAATTAGACATTTGGACCAGAGGGGTCCAGAAGATGACAGATCAAGGATTCCCTTTAGTATCAAGTTTTTGGACAGAGAAGGGAAATTTATTAGTCTGATAGTAAATAAATAAATGGTATAGGACTTATTAATATTTGAACACCCTTTCATTTTCCAATCTCATAAATTGATCATGCATCTTATATGAGATGAATTTTGCATAATCAAATTTAACTGTAGGAGACTGGCCAGGGGTAAAAATAGACATGTAGGGGAAAATGATATCATCTACATATTCACTAATGGTAAAACCTAAAACGCATGATGTCATTGATGTGATATCTTTGCCTAGATTATAAAAGTAGGATGACATGTAAGGAGGGGGTCCTTTGGCATGTATTTTTCTTCAATAATGAAAGTTTGGAGGATTTGAGTACTTCTGGAACTAGATAACTTAGAAAATATGTCAAGCAAATCAGCAATAGTAAGGGGGGGTAAGGTTTTCACCTAGTTGTAACTGTAACATCTCATTTATCGATTCTACAGTAATAGTGAATAGGACTTTCTGATCTGGGGATATTACAGCTCTCATGATAGGGTCATAGTTTGCATGACAGTAGTGAACAATTTCAGGGAAGACATGAACATTGGGGAATTCATGTTTGGGCAGGTTTGATTCCCAGAGGCCTATCTTATCTGCATGGTTCAAGTAGTTATCTCGGTGTCTACAATGCAATTTCAGAGGGGATTCTTCAAAGATGAGGCCTTTAATATGAAAATCTTTTTCAGCCAAGGGAAGGTGGTCTAAATCGTTGTGGGGAGTAGTAATTGGCATGACATTCAAAGCAATTGGGGCTTCCATATTTGGTTCTTGTGGATTCAAGAACAGGGGCAAAGGAATTTAGGGAAATTAGACACAATTGATCTATTTCAGAGTGTTTCAGAACTATCAGATAGCTTAGATTACTAAATTACTTACGTTTTAAAGCAATTTATCTCAGGTTAGGCACGAAAACAAGGTTTCTCAGTCGAAAATAGGATAAATACCTGGTTTCGGTTGCTTGAATGGTAAAATGGTGGCTTGGCACTATTTGCATGAAGCACACAGGTCTGTACAGTGGTCTGTAGTTCAGCGGCTATAGAAGGTGAACGGTTAGTAGCAGGTTGATAAATCGAACGTACTTTGTGTTTGCCTGGAGAACAAAAGGTTCTTTTCCTAGAAAAAATGGAAACAATGAGTATTTTTGTTTTATCTGCAAAGTCAATGGTTTTGGCAGGTATAATGGAAAACGACAGCTAGCGCTAACTAACGAAGGTGACGTTTTGTCGTGTAGTGGAGGTGGTAAGCGGAGGCGATAAGAAGAATTTATCGCACTTCTTTTGGAGACTTGGCAGTATTGGGAGTGGTCAGACCGATGCCATTTTTATGCGACACGTAGCAGTGGGGTGAACAGTAAAACTACTCACATCGGGTAGGTAAAGGTCGGCATCGAAGGTCACCCGATATGAGCGACAGTCGTTAGATCTGAAAGCGTCAGATCGTACACTGATCGGGAGTGTGATTTGGTCAGGGAGTTAATGGAGGGGCCCAGAGGAATTTTAATTGCGGGTTAGGGCAGCTTAGTGACGTCGAGGGTGATATGATTGGATGAGGGTTATTAATTAATCACTTTTTGATTAATTAATCCCGCTTTATATGGTAGAGAATTATGGCTCTTAATTAGTCGCAAATCAACTAATTAATTCATTTAATTATTTACTATTTATGGTTTATATTTCAAACCATGGTGTGGGATATTTAACACTTGGAATTTTAATTAACTAATACGGGAAAGGGGTTTATTTTTCGGGAGTTAAATATAAAAAAAGTTAAAGTTAATATGAAATGGAAGTGAAAGAGAAATTGCACTAAGTATGATATATTGACATTTATACATCCATATTTACACATCATAACTTAGGCTTAATGCTTTTTTATGGGTTTTTATGTAAACATAGAGGTTTTAGGTAAGGTTTAATACTTTTCCTAGGTAAATGAGGATTTCACCTTAGGAAAGGGACTTTTAGGTGAGATGAATGTTCATGGAGGGAGTGAATGTTTTTAAGGGGGTTATAGTACTTAAACTTGATAAGTTATTGGGCCGAGGGTCTGGTACCTCTAGAAGTCAGAGAAATGCTCTGAGCCCCTTTAACTTAGGGTTTTAGGTAATTTTAATTTTTTCTTATGGGAAATTAGTGAAAAGATAACATGAATGGGGAAATTAATCACCTAACATTGTAACGGTCCCATTGACATCCATACTTTAAGCAATTTGATGATGAAAGTAAATGACATGATTTTATCCAATGAATCACCATAATTCTGCAACCATTCACCTACTTGCCCATCTACTCATCCTACCATTTTTCTACTCTTTATTAGGGTGCACTTAAACTGGCAAACCCTTATCAAAATTTTTCTTTTCTTTTACAATAGAAATCTATCTAAGTCTATCCTTATTACATCCAAGGGATTAGATTAAACTGTTGAGCTCCTTTTTATTAACTCTACCTATCTACTTATCTGCTAAGATTAAATAGTTTGAACGGATTTTATTCTCTATCTCTAAGCATGAAATTGAAAACATGGAATAACCAAGATTAAACTATTTGTTTACCATGGATTGTGGCAAAAATAACAAGTTTCACACAATCATTGTTGTACAAAAAATAAAATAGTAGTGGCATTTGGGCTTGCACACTTTCATGGTCTTTTTCTTTTTCTTTGGGGTTCATTTTTCATATTTTCTTTTCAACCTTTTTTCATTCTTTTTGTCCTTTGATTTTTCTTTTAGGACATACTCTCTTTACATTTTTTTAATTTTTAATTTTTATTTTTTACAAATATGGAAAACATTTGCAGAAAGCAAAGGTATGTACATATTACAGTTTTGACCTCATTCATTCAAAAATTATGACACCTATTGGTATAGGAACATAATAGTGGCTCCACTTGGGGATGGCATTTCCTGGTGAAATGTCAAGAACTAGTAGATCAATGGCCTTCTAAATTTTTGTGTTTTTAGTCTGCAACTTTCCTTTTCAACTTTCCTTCTTTATTAATATTTATTGACATTAAAACTTTAACGCTTAGGGCCTTCTCTTTAGGCTTCAACTCCAAAGTTTACCATCCAATCCATATTGATCTTTATCAAGGATATAGCATGTACAAGTGATTAATGGAATCAGTAACTGGGATCCATATAGTGTCTAAGCATTCGACCATTTACTAGTCCTCCTTCTACTTCTGCACCATTGAGTTCTTTAAGGAAATAGGCATTATTAACTTTGAAAGCATAAATAATGTAAGGACCTTTCCACAGGAAGTCAAACTTCCCATGTTTCCTTTTATCTTCCCTTCTTGAGTCCCATTTTAGTATTTGGTCTCCTAGATAGAAATCTTCTACCTTGGTTCTTTTGTCAAATGCTTTCTTAATTTTCTCCTGCACCACTTGGGATCTGATGTAGACTTGTTCTCTAGTTTGTTGCAAATGAATAGTTTAGTTGATCCTTCTTTGAATGTCATTGGGCTCAACCTGTGCTTCTTGGAGTAATTTCATCATTGGAGTTCCCAAAGAAGATGGGAAGACAACCTCCATTCCTTAGATTAACTGATAGAGACTAGTGCCAATAGATTTCTTTATGGTCAATCTATCTGCCTGTAAAGCATTTACTAGTTTCTTATTCCAGGTCTTCTTATTGTCTTCTAATAATTTTTTGATGATATTCATTAGGCTTTTATTGGATGATTCTGCAAGTCCATTTCCCTGGGGATAGTAGGCTGTGGAATGGCCAAGGGTTATGTGATACTTGTTGAAAAATTCAATCATCCTTTTTTATTTGAAGGCTGCAACATTATCTGCAATGATTTTGGTTGGACAATCAAATCTAGATAGAATGTTCGCTTCAAGAAAACCTATTATGATAGTATCGGTGGCTTTTCTTGAGGGTATGGCTTCTATCCATTTTGTAAAATAATCTATGGCAGTTAAGATCCATCTATGCTAGGTAGAGGAAGGGGGATGAATTTCACCAATGAAGTCAAGACCCCACTGTTGAAATGGCGTTTTAGTTGATATATGTTTCAAAGGTAATGGCAGTAAATTTCCTTTTCCTTCAAAAATTTAACATTTGTGGCGTGAGGTTACAAATTTTTTCACATCAGCAAATAGAATGGGCTAGTAAAAACCAACCCTCAAGATCTTATCAGCTGTTGTCTTCCAATAGAGATGTCTGCCACAGTTGCCTGCATGAAATTCTTCCAAGGTCGCCTGCATGATCATTTTTCTGTAGGAGGATTTCAACAATGGTGTGTTCTGAAGCAAAAGAAAATATGAGAAATTCCCTATCAAACTTTGGGCTGATGACGATTGGCGTTTGTGTCAAGGCCAACTTTATATCTTCAAATGAATTTTTAGCCTCTAGAGTCCATTTAATAGTCGAATCTTTTTTTAACATGTTGTTTAGTAATCTAATTAACTCAACTAAATTAGAGATAAATCTCCTCAAAAAGTTTAAACAATGTAAACTTTGAAACGGGAACTATAAACTCAAACCGGGAACTCTAGCCCAAAAACCCCAAAAAAACATCAAAAACAGTGCTAAAAACGAAAAGTGTGTTTACTGGAACAATGTTTTTTTTTTTAGTTGCCAATTTTGAACGTGTTTTAAAAATGGCGGTGACTACGAAATTTACTACGAAATTTTCGTGCAAAATATAGCTTCAAAACGAAAGTGATGCTAATGGAATAACGTT